>LR749581.1:2113177-2204390 GCA_902729485.2 Mus minutoides
AAGTGAAAGAACTGTGTGACTGGAACTCAAGAAGAAAGAAAGAAAGAAAATGAGGAAGTTATCAGATGGAAAGATCTCCCATGCTCATGAAACAGTAGGATTAATATAACGAAAATGTTCATCTTGCCAAAAGCAATCTACAGATTCAGTGCAATCTCCATCAAAATTCCAAGCCAAGTCTTCACAAATCTTGAAAGAACAATTGTTTTTTTTTAATTGGATAGTTTCTTTATTTACATCCCAAATGTTATCCACTTTCCTGGTTTCCCTCCTTCCTGGAAATACCCTATCATATCCTTCCCCCCCCCTGCTTCTATGAGGGTGTTCCTACACCTCCCCACCCACTCCAACCTCCCGACCCTTGATTCCCCTACACTGGGGCATCTATCGAGCCTTCATAGGAGCAAGGACTTCTCCTCCCATCGATGCATGCATGACAAGGCCATCCTCTGCTACATATGCAGCTGGAGCCATGTGTACTCCTTTGTTGATGGCTTAGTCCCTGGGAGTTATGGAGGAGTCTTCCTATGGGGTTGCAAACCCCTTCAACTCCTTCAGTCCTTTCTCTAACTCCTCTACTGGGGACCCCATGCTCAGTCAAGTGGTTGGCTGCAAACATCCACCTCTAGATATTTTTGTAAAGCTCTGGCAGGGCCTCTCAGGAAACAGCTATATCAGGCTCCTTTCAGTATGCACTGAAAGAAAATTCTTAACTCCATATGGAAAAACAAAAAACGTAGCATAAACAAAACAATCCTGAAGAGTAAAAGAACTTATGGAGGTATCACCATCCCTGACCTAAAGCTGTACTAGAGATCAATAGTAATGAAAACTACATGGTATTGGTATAGGAACAGACAGGTGGA
This sequence comes from Mus minutoides, assembly GCA_902729485.2. Taxonomy (NCBI): domain Eukaryota; kingdom Metazoa; phylum Chordata; class Mammalia; order Rodentia; family Muridae; genus Mus; species Mus minutoides. Next base: position 2,114,044 of record LR749581.1, read on the forward strand.
TCAATGTAATTGAATCAAAGATCCAGAAATAAACCCACATACCTATGGACACTTGACTTTTGACAAAGACAAAGACATACAATAGAACAGGGAGAGCATCTTCAATAAATGGTGCTGGTCTAACTGGATGTTTGTATGTAGAAGAATGCAAATAGATCCATATTTATCACCTTGCACAAAACTCAAGTCCAAATGGATCAAAGACCTCAATGTTAAACCAGGCACAGTCTATTAGAGGAGAAAGTAGGAAATAACATTGAACGCATTGGTACAGGAGAAAATTTCCTTAACAGAATACCAATGACTCTGACACTAAGGTCAAGAATTAATAAATGGGACCTCATAAAGCTGAAAAACTTCTATAAGGTAAAGGTCGATGTCACTAGGACAAATGGCAGCCTACAGATTGGGAAAGATCTTCACTAACTCAACATATGACAGAGGGCTAATATCCAAAATTATATAAAGAACTCAACAATCTCCAAAAAAACAAATAACCCAATCAAAAAATTGAGTACAGAGTTAAAAAGAGAATTCTCAACAGAGGAATCTCAAATTGCTAAGAAGCACTTAAAGAAAAGTTCAACATACTTAGTCATCAGGGAAATGCAAACCAAAAGACCCTGAGATTCCACCTTACACCAATCAGAATGACTAAGATCAAACCCTCAAGCAACAGCACATGCTGGTGAGGATGTGGAGAAAGGGGAACATTCCTCTATCACTGGTGCAACTGCAAACTTGTACAACCACTCTGGAAATCAATGTGGTGGTTTTTCAGAAAATTGGAAATAGTTCTACCTGAAGATCCAGTATACCACTCATGGGCATATACCAAAAAGATGATCTACCATACCCAAAGATATGTGCTCTACTATGTTCATAGCAGCTTTATTCATAATAGCCAGAAACTAGAAGAAACCCAAATGTCCCTCAACTGAAGAATAGATACAGAAACTATGGTACATTTATAGGATAGAATACTATTCAGCTATTAAAATCAACAACATTATAAATTTTGCAGGCAAATGGATGGAACTAGAAAATATCATCCTGAGTTAGGTAACCCAGACCCCAAAGGACATACATGGTATGTACTCACTGATAAGTGGATATTAGTCAAAAAGTTCACAATACCCTTGATACACCTCACAGACCCAAAGAAATTAAACAAGAAGGAAGGCCCAAGTGAGGATGCTTGAAAGGGGAACAAAATATTCATGGGAGATGAGAGAGCGAAGGGAATGGCAGGAGCAGGAGCAGGCATGCAGAGAGACAGGACAGAGGCCTAAGGGGTAGGAGAATGAATGGAAGTATGCAGCTGCTAGGGGATGGAGGTGGGGGTAGGCAGGCAAGGAGAACCTCTAGAAAGTCCCAGAGACCTAGGAGGAGGGAGGCTCCCAGGCATCAATGAGGGTAACCTTAGCAGAAATACCCAATAGTAAGGATATGGAACCTGAAGAGACCACCTCCAGTAGCCAGACAGGAACCCCTGTGGAGGAATGGGGACACCAACCTACCTAGAATACTTTTGACCCAAAATTGTTCCTGAATAAAAGAAATGTAGGGACAAAGATGGAGTAGAGACTGAAGGAATGGCTGACCAGGGACCAGCCTGACTTGAGACCCATCCCATGGGCAGGCACTAATCCCTCACATTATTAATGATGCTATGTTGTGCTTGCAGACAGGAGCCTAGCATAGCAGCCCTCTGAGAGGCTCTACCCAGCAGCTGACTGAGACAGATGCAGATACCTACAGCCAAACATTGAACAGAGGCCGGGGACCTCTATGGATGAGTTAGGGGAAGGATTCAGGCCATCAAGGAGATGGCAACCCCATAGGAAGACCAACAGTGTCAACTAACCCTTGGGAGCTCCCAGAGACTGAGCTACCAACCAAAGAGCATACACAGGCTGGCTTGAGGCCCCCAAGACATATGTAGCAGAGGGCTGCCTTGTTTGGCCTCAGACTGAGATGATGTACTTAATCTTGTAGACTTGATGTACCAAGGTAGGGGGATATCAGTGGGGGACTGCACTCTCAGTGATAAAAGGGAGGATGGATGGGGCGAAGAACTCTGAGAGGGGGAACTGGGAAGGGGCCATCATTTGTGATGTAAATAAGTAAATAAATAAATTTGTTAAAAAGATGATTATTTATCCCCAAGTGCCATACCCACTCCAGTAGAAACTGTGTGGCAGGCCCAAAAGCTTGGATGCAGTTCTGAGGCAAAAAGTTTCACGGAAACTTAGTCTCCTGGAGTCTTGGCATCCCGTAGCATGAATGCTCCAAACTTGTCCCTATGTCAGTTGGTGAACAGATCTATGTGCTTTCCTTCAATATTGTTTTATTATAAGTGCCTCCAAGGAATGAGCTGACATATAGCTAAGTTAGATTGGCCTCCACCAGTGTTCCAATATCCTAGGAAATCGCTGAGCCAACCTTGGGTTTTAAATTTAGTAAGAATGCTATTCATTCAGACAAAATGCCTCCACTGTAGATAGTGAAAAAAAATCAGGCATTACAATTTACTAAAAAAGAGCTATAAATCTCAAGGCTAGTTCTACAAAGTAAACTTAGAATAACAGCCTAGTCACTCCCATGTGCAGGAATTTACAATAGCCAAGGAAGAAGGAAGGTTGTGCTCTAAGAAGGAACTAGAGTAAATACTTAAAATAAGAGCTGAGTCACTCACATACACAGGAATTTACAATGGCCTAGGGAGAAGTTGGATTATACAATAGACTAGAATTGGAACTATGGCAAGGGCATAAAACCCTTGCCCCTGGCTTCTGAGAATAAGCTGACCTTAGGTGTGGCTGCTTTTTATCCCAGTTGTAAACACTGATTTTTATCCCAGTTGTAAACACTGCCTGGTTCCTATTAGCTTTTATGTATGCATTTCTCTGTTTTGTGTAAAGGGTCATTTTGCATCGGGTAACCTCAGTGTACCTTGGATAACCTTAATGTATTATCTAACTTCCTTGTTTTCTTCTGTAATATAAGTCTGATGCTCACTTTGAGAAATTACACTCAAATCCAACACTCTCTCTGGTGTTCATGTCTGTTTGTCACCCCACCAACTCCTTGCCTACCTGAGTACAGGAACCCTGATTCTACCGTGGGTTGAGGGACCAGTTCATGGCACCCAAGACCAAGATTAAGCAGGACATAGTTGGTACGTACATGTCTCTTAGGTGGTACATTATGCAGACCATAACACAGACTATCTCAATGTTAATGCTTGTTCAAAGAAAAGCTGCATATCTAACATCTCTGAATAGTTCTAAGGTCTAATTTTTTTGGTCAATATTTTACTTTTTATTAATAAAATAATTTTATTAATAAAATAAAAATTGCCCCACCAGGGTTTCCTTTCCTTCCCATTACCATTTGGAAACATTAAAACAAAAGGGATGCAGGAAAATGAGCCCCTAACTAGATGTTCCCAAATAATCACAGTACACATGCATATGCTGAGAGAACACCAATCAACACCAAATGATCACAGTACACATGCATATGCCGAGAGGACACCAATCAACACTCCTCAAACACCTCTGCCTGGGATGGTTCCAAATGTGGTTTCTCAAAATCATTAGTGAGGAAGTGAGGAAGCCCTTTTCCCACTCCAGCCTCTTCATTTTCTAAGACAATTTAAAATCAGCACAGTGTTCTATTCTGCCATTTAAAACAAATAAAGAAAGGAAGGAAGGAAGGAAGGAAGGAAGGAAGGAAGGAAGGAAGGGGAAGAAAGGAAAGGGAAGGAAGGAAAGGGAAGGGAAGGGAAGGGAAGGGAAGGGAAGGGAAGGGAAGGGAAGGGAAGGAAAGGAAAGGAAAGGAAAGGAAAGGAAAGGAAAGGAAAGGAAAGGAAAGGAAAGGAAAGGAAAGGAAAGGAAAGGAAAGGAGAAAACACTTTCCTTCAAACGCTTTCCTGTGGCAGGCATCTGAGCAGCTATACAGATCCTTCTAATAACTGAAGAGCTTTCAAGCTATTCTTATCTAATTCTTAGGAAAACCTAATACTTTTTAAAAAAATTAATTCTAATTCCACTATTAAGGAGAAGCTAGAAAAATGCAGTTGTCACTAAATGAGAAAATTTATGAACCGCCTTCATTTCCAATTCTGATAAGAACACTCTCACTAACTCCCAATCTCCAACCCCCTTTCTCTCTCTCTCTCTCTCTGTCTGTCTGTCAGTCTCTCTCTGTCTCTCTCTCACACACACACTCTCTCTGTCTCTCTCTCTGTCTCTCTCTCTCTCTCTCTCTCTCTCACACACACACACACACACACACACACACTCTCACACGGCCTAGCCAGGCAGGGGATGACAGCTGATGTCTTCCCTGTGCTGCAGTTATAGCAGCAGTCAGCACAGTACCTGAGCTGCTTCAGGAACTCCACATCAGAGTTGCTGTTGATGAGCTTGATAAAGTCCTCGTAGGAAGGAGCGTACGTGTAGGCTCGCTTGTGATGTTCACTCATCTGCTCTCTGTACTCCAACTGCGTGAGCAGCAATTGGTTAATGTAGTCAGGGTTACTCAGCAATTCCACTAATGGCTTCAAGACTAGGGGAAAGAAAGGATAGTGCCACTGAAAAATAAACTCCTAAGAGACAGATTCCATATCACACAAGTGAAAGTGTATGTGGGAACACTGTCCATGAGCCAAATGGGGAATTATCATCAGTGAGTATTTTACAGTGTGTGTGTACACACACATGCACACACAGAGCTGCTTATTCCTCAGGGTAAGTAGACACAATCAGTGCTCATTTGAATACACAAATGAGAAGAATACCAGAGGGAAGCCTTCTGGAACTCATACTGATGAGGAAACACTCTGATTTTTCCTCACTTTTTTGTAAGGTTCATTATGTTTGAACAGCATAGTCTACAAAAAGATGAATGCCGACGTTCACTCAACTGTTCAAAGCAGGCATTGGGGAGGAAGCTGTTTAAGTCAGAAACACCATGGCAAACCTAGCCTCCTAAATTTACAGTGCCCCTTGGTTAGTAAACCAGCTGGTGAGCACAGACAAAGGAATTATCCTCCTCATCCTCATCCTACTCAATATTGGTATTATAATATATAATATTACTATCTGAAGATCCTTAGCCACTATACTTTTCTTATTTAAGATTCTTAGATAGGGACGTTTGTCTTAAGTCACTTTTCTTCCACATCTGCATCCACACCACTCCCTTTATAGTGAACAGATGTGTACATGTGGAGGCCAGAGGCCAACATCCAGTATTCTCTATCACTCTTTGCCCAGATACTTTTTGGAGACTGGAACCTGCCTCTCCCTGAACCTGGAGCTCTATTTTGGCTAGGCTGACTGGCCAGCAAGCCCCAGGATAAGCTATCCTTGTGCCCCAGCACTGGGGTTAAAGTGGACAGACACACCTGGCTTTGACAACCTGCAGTACGAATTCTTGTACAAATGTCTTACCACAGCCATCTCCCTGATGCTCTTCCATTTTTTTATTCTCATTAAGTATTTAGCTGTACAAAGAACTTTTAAATGTTTCTTATTATGCTATAGCATACTACTTATTGTTTATTAAAAGTTCACAAAAGCAGCATTACCAATGAAACTTAAAGATAGAATTTCTGTGCATGTATATGGGTATTCTTTCCTTAATGTATTTCTACTGGCATAGATAACTCAAGTTATCTATTCCAAGTGAATATGTTCCATACATACATGAAGAGTGACTTTTTCCTATGTCAAAATTAATAGCATTAGCAATATAGATATGAACTTTTAAATACAGATACAAACTTTTCGAACCATGTATGGCCAAAGCCTTTATGTGATAATAAAATGTAAAATGTCTAAAATCCCTTACAACACACATGGTCTGCAATATACAGGATCTGCACAAATGTCATATGAAATATAATCACAAGATACAGCACATTTGTTTAAACACTCATCACATTAGTGGTATTAATTTTATAAGTCTACCTTTTGTTGTGAGAATTTCTGCGAGCATTGTACGTAAACTGAGAGACTGGATATCCTTCGAAGGGAGAAGGCAAAACACCAGAACCTGAGAACATGTTTGAAGGAATCTTACTTCATCATGTGAGTCCTTCAAGCATGCATGCAACACAAAAGGCCTTGGCTGTTCTTCATGTCTGAAAGAATAGAAAGGCAGGACTTTAAGTGGAGGAATGGGGTTGCCATCCCACAATCAAAAACTCTGTCCCAAAAACTGTTCCTGTCTGAAAGAACTGAAGGGACAAAAATGGAGAAGAGTCTGAGGGAAAGGAGGTCTAGTAACAGGCCCAAATTGGGATCCATCTCAAGGGGAGGCCCCAAAGCCTGACACTATTACTGATGCTATGGTGTGCTTACAGACAGGAGCCTAGCATAACTGCCCTCTGAGAGGCCCAACAAGCAGCTGAGAGAGTCAGATGCAGATATTTACACCCAAGCAATGGACAGAAGCCAGCGACCCTGTGGTTGAATTAGGGAAAAGCTGGAAGAAGCTGAAAAGGAGGGTGACCCTATAGGAAGACCAGCAGTCTCAATTAACCTGAACCCCAGAGATTGCTCTGACACTGAGCCACCAACCAGACAGCATACACCATCTGATATGAGTGCCCCAACACATATACAGCAGAGGACTGCTGGGTCTGGGTTCAGTCAGAGAAGATGCTCCTAGCCCTGGAGAGACTGGAGGCCCCAGGGAGTGGGGAGGTATGGTGGGGTGGGGATGGGGTGGGGTGGGGACATCCTCTTGGAAACAGGGGTAGGGGGAGGTATGAGATGAGGAACAGTCAGAGGGTGGACTGAGATGGGGATAAAGACTGGACTGTAAAAAAAGATTAAAGAATTAAAATAAGAATAGATAGGTAGCTAGGTTGCTAGAGATAGATAGATAGATAGATAGATAGATAGATAGATAGATAGATAGATAGATAGATACATACATACATACATACATACATACATACACAGATAGATGAATGGATGGATGGATGGATGGATGGATGGATGGATGGATGGATGGATGGAAAGAAATGTTCAGAAACAATTCAATTATATATCATTAGGTAAAAAGTATTCTAAATAAGCAACACATTGATTTAAATATCTGTTGCCTCCTCAGAAGTTCCAATAACCAATAATTTCCTTACACATGGATTGATCTGGGGAGCCTGTGCTGGTGTGAATGTAAATGTGTGATGTCGTCGTTAGCTTTTGTAAACATGGCACAGTTATAGCCCCCCAGGAAGAGGGTAACCAAGTGAGGTTTGCCTCCATCAGACTGGCCTGTGGCCATGTTTTTAGGAGCATTTCCTTCCTTCCCTTCTCCCTTCCTTCCTTCCTTCCTTCCTTCCTTCCTTCCTTCCTTCCTTCCTTCCTTTTCTATTTTAAAGTTACTTTTATTTTACGATTATGGATATTTTGTTTGCATATATGTCTGTGTACCACATGCATGCCTGGTACTCTAGAAGGAAGAAGAAGGGTAGGATAGCCTGGAACTGAAGTTATAGATGGTTGTGAGTTTCCATGAGCTGGGAATCAAACCTGGGTCCTCTGAAAGAGCAACAAGGGTTCTTAACTGCTAAGCCATATCTCATCAATGAGAACAATTTCTTAATTAATAATTGATGAGGGAAGGTCCAGCTCGCTCACTGTGTGCAGTGCCTGTGCTGATCAGGTGGTTCTGGGGTGCTGAGCAGGCCTTGGAGAGCCAGCCAGTTAAAATGTGTCTCCCACGGTCTCTGCTTCAGGCCTGCTTTGAGGTCTTTCTTGAGCTCTTGGCCTGACTTCCCTCAATAATCAACTGTGTTCAGAGAGTATAAACCAAATAAACCCACTCCTCCAAGTTTCTTTTGGTCAGTGTTTGCCACAACAACAGAAAACAAAGAAGGATATGTGGCCGCATTATATTTTCAAAAGCAACCATGATAACTACCTTAAGTAGTATTAAAGGTCATAAAAATGTCCAAATACTAGCAACAATTCAAAATGGTATGAGAATTTCTTTAATTACACAACATTCAAATTTCCAGATGAATCTTATTTATTGTTTGTTTGATTGTGTTTGCTAATTTATTTGCCAGCCTGGAACTCATTATGTAGACCAGGACTCAGAGACCCCTTCTTCCTGACTGCAGAGGTTAAAGATAGGATGTGAAAGTAAATAGGCTTTGACATCTGTCACCCACTGATCAGTGGGACTAATTCAGGTGATGTGGCTGGCTAGGCAGATGTTCCTTTCCCCCTTCCCACTCCATGCACATCCTGCATGAAGCTGTGCACTTGACTGAAGAGAATGACCTTCCCCAAATAGAGGAGAAACAGTCTGTCTTAAATGATTCATAGCATCCATTTTTAAAACTAATAAAGTATAAACCAGTACCATGAGCCACTTTTCTGATGAAGAAAATTGTAGGATAGTAAGTCTGGATTATGTCTATGGATAATTCTATGGGATATTGTTTAATGCTCCCAAAGGCAATGGCAAATTGCATCTGTGAGGATCCCAGGATTTTTCCAGCTGTGGCCATAGATCCCTGTCAGCACCAAGTGCACCCCAGAACCACTATTTTGGAGTATCTGAGTAGTAGAAAGAGCAGTCTAAATTTTTCTATTCTGTAGCATTATAGAATGGTAATTTTCTACTATCTATTAGTGGAGATAAGTGGCAAAGATTCCATAGTAACAAGAGGCCAATACTGAGCAGATACTCTAGAGTACAGAAAACACATTAAGGACTACACAGGAAATGAAACATGAAATGCATATTGGTATCTTTATGATTAATGCCTCTCAAGAGTACACTGTGACTTCTTACACTAGAGACTGGACTAACTGAATGTGTACACCAAAAAAAGAAGAATTGCCTTCTTTGCCTGCTATAATGGCCTAGAAGAAATCTATCTAAATGTGCAAAGCCAATGACATAAAGACATTTTATGAGTAAGACTTTATATATGCACATCTCTGCTGGTGCTTACTTTTATTGATTTATTTTTGACAGGGTCTCTTGTAGCCCAGGCTAGCCTTGAATTTGTTACACAGCATTAGGATGCAGCATTAGGATAACACTCAAGTCTTGATCCTCCTGCCTTTGTCTCCCAGTTCTGGGATTACGGATATGCAGCAGTGTGCCCCATTTATAGGCTGCTTTTGAATCAAATACAGGCTTCATGCATCCTGGATTAACATTTACATTCTGGTCTCCATGTTGGCTTTTAAAAGGTTCCTGGAGGGAAGCATGATGGTACACTACATAAAAGCAGTACTCAGAGGGAGAGGCAAGGGGATCAGGAGCTCTGATCCAGTTTAGGCTGTAAGATCCTGTCTTTAAAAACACAAACAGCCAACCAACAAAAGATGATGCCAGGCCTACAGTCATGAGCTCAAGGCCTGCAAAGGCCACAGAATGAAATCAATGCCAGCCTTCATAACTATTAAAGGGAGTGGCCCGGGGCTGCAGCTCAATAGGAAAGTACTAACTGCTCCAGAGCCTGGGTGTGCTGTGACCCTGGGAGTCTCGCCCTCCTATCTTCATTTTCAACTATAGCTGGAGCTGCTATCTCCATACAGCACACACTGAGATGCTATTCCTTGGTCATCTCAAGCCCTGGCATATGTAACTTAAAATAAACATGTGGTTAGTACTTACTGGGGGAGGACAGCCAAAAGAAAATCTACTTTTATAAGAGAAGCTTCTTTAGATAATACTGAGCCTATGCATCAGCTGGGACCTGCATGGTCATAAAAGTGTCACAAATTCCCCTCCTTCCTAACAGCTGAGCTACTGGAAAACTAAGAAAGCCAAATGCCAGAGAGGGCTGGCCCAATATGCTCACTGTACAGGAAAACCTCCCACCTGACTCCTCTAGACTCCCCTGCAAACTCTGAGCAGGACACTTGGGTGATACCCTTCAGGAGGTGGGCATCAGTACTGTTTGTGAGCAGAGAGGGCTCATAAAGCACGGCCACTATAGCTTCTGGTGAGCTGTAACGGGCTGGCTGCACACTGCCTTTGGTGAGCTATAACGGGCTGGCTGCACACTGCCTTTGGTGAGTTGTAATGGGCTTGCTGCACACTGCCTTTTATGGCGTTAGCTTCTGGTGAGCTGTAACAGGCTGGCTGCACACTGCCTTTGGTGGTGTTGCTCAGCCGCTGCAGTTCCCACTAATCACCTCTAGTTCTCACTCCTTGAATAGGGAAGAAGTCGGCAACTTTGATACGTTTCACAGGTACGGTTTGATCTGACCCTCCCACCTACACCAAGAAGTAGCTATCACCACTACCATCGTACAGATGAGAAAAGGAAGACGTGTACAGGTGCAGATGAACAAAGGCACGGAAGTGAGAAACGGGGGTGGGGGTGGGGGGGAAGAGTCCTCTCTCTCTCTGTCACCCTCTCGAGTCTGTGCTATGCCGCACTATAGTCAGAGGTTGAAAAGGGCAAGGGAAACACATCAAAAGTAAAGAAAGAAAATCTGTGAATAAAGATAGTCCCTCAGATAAGAAGCCTGTTTTTCACAGGCACACAAAACACAGATTGCACAGAGATTGTAAAAATTTTAAAACATGATTGAATTGAAAGTATAAAAGCAATCGTAGACTTTCTGAACCATGATGACACAAGACCAACGGGAAAAGGAAGCAGAAGTCAAGCGGGTTTTAAGTGTGATCTAGACTGGCTTACAGCAGCAACAGACTGACAGGCTGACCGGAAACCTGCCTCCAACAACCGCTTAGCAGTCAGGCAAAGGATGCGATGCTCTTATTACTGCAATTCATTATTCTCCTAACAGTCACCAACTCAAGGGTGTGCTTCCCAGGCCGCCTACTTCATTTTGCAGCCCGTAGAGATCTGTCCACCAGCTAGATTTACAGGACAAGAATGGTGTTACCCAGAGCTGTCCAACAGGCATGACACTGTAGTGTCAAACCTACACTCACTGCAGGCAGGCCTGACTGTGTGCTTTTTATAATGCTACATCAATAACATTGTTCTCAGACCAAACCACCGAAATGAACACTTCTAGTAAGTAACTGGCATTCTTTCAAGTATATGTAACTATAAAGAATACAGGTAGACATTTTTTCTTCATTTTTTTCTCTACATTTTTATCATCAACTAACATAACAAGAAATAAACTAGGGGCTTGGCTCAGCTGGTTCAGTGGTTGCCTAGCCTGCACAAGGCCGTGGGGGTCACTACCCAACACAACTAAACCGAGCTGATGGCACATGCCTGTAACTCAGGAGGTGGACGCAGGAGAGCAGAAATTCTGCTACACAGTGAATGGGAGGCCACTCTGGGATACCCGAAAAGATAAACAATGAAATCAACTGAAAAGCCCTCCACGCCTGAAGAGTCAGCGCTTGCTTCTAACATGGACTCTGTCTGTCCTCTCTGTCATTCTCATGTTTTACTTGCGATGCTGACACCATTTTCTAAAGCAGCTCTCAGAATGCTGGCAAACGCCTCAGTGAAAAACATACTCTTATGTTGAAATTAGATATTCATAAAAACACTAGATTTCTCTACCCATGTGTCCTTTTCTCCTAAATCTTAAGCACTTTGAAACAAGCCTCCATGAATCCTAATGAGTCTTTGATGACTATTAGCCTGGCAGAACCAGGGGATACTTTCACTGGTGGGCACCACAGTAAACGACATAATAAACCAGTGCCAAGGCCTAAAGGAGGGCGTAAGCTACCGAGCCCACACGGAGACCTAAGGATCCTGTTCACTTCCTAACCACACACACTGTCTGCCAGAAGGTAGTTTCACAACACACAGCAGGGTGCTGTGAGAGACTCCCACTTGTTCCAAAAACCCTGTAAGAGATCTATAAGGCTAACACTATATTCATTATTATTTTACTACCACAAAATGACAAAATGTCATTTTTCTCTTTCACTCGCAAGTCATTTTCCAAAATCACTAGCGGGATTTTCTAAAGAGAACACAATGTGAACTTGTACTTGAAAAGCTTTTTGACTTAAATATCTGATTCTGTAAATATTGATGAATATAATGGATTCAATAAGTGAGGCTGGCAAATATTTAACAATTAGTTGTCCACAGGACAAAATTCTAAGCTGAAGTATTTTTCCATTCCATAATGTAAATGGCCAAGACAGCAACATGATTTCACTGAGCTCAGTTGGAACTGGGAGGGGCTATGCAAACAGCTGTCACCTGCCAGTGCTGGGTGGCTACGGCACATCACTAGATGTGAGCCACAGACAGCAGCAGTTTGATGTTTGACAGCTTTTAAGATTATAGGGCTATCTAAAGATAAAGAATTTTGAGACCCATGGTCCGATGGTAATGTTTTTCAGACAAGCTATGCTATTTTATCATCTAGTAAGATGATAAAATTGAGTTAGTCTCAAATTACATTTAAATAAAAATGTTACAGGGAAAAAAAAATCCATCAGTTATCACAGCTAATAAGAGTACCATTTTATGAAAGTGAGGCACATCAGAAATGGACTCCTCACTATGTATTACGTTGGAACAGCTTGCAAAACGCTGGAGCAGCCAGCAGGAAACGGTGGGAAGGCAGTGGGAATGTAATGGCTCTGGATTTGGTCTTATCAGCAGACCTGGGGAGAGAAGACAGCTTTGTGCGAGTGAGAATGGATAGCTGCGGCCATCATGTAATAAATTCAGCGCAGAGCCACAGGCTGACATTCCTGAAACTGAGCATAAACAATCTTAACTCCACGTCATGCCAGTGCTACTCCAAACAACTCCATGACCCAAAGGCAGCGCTACTCATTTCTTTAGGACCACACTCTCTGTGTAAGTCACATGGGCCGTAATTCATCATCCTTACAGTCACTCCACAGCATAATACAAACTTAAGGTTCTACTAACAAGCCTAAGAAAATGATTCGTTCTTAGCATAGATATAGCCCTGCTGAAGTCCTCCAAAGCCAGGTTCGCACCAGATAAGCACACACATATCTTTCTCAAAAAGAAACCAATTCACTAATTAAGGGCTCCTAAGTGCTAACATTATGTTCCTCCAACAGTTTTCAAAACATCTCTAGGTATCAGAGAGACACAAATTAAAACTACACTGAAAGCAGGGCGGTGGTGGCGCACGCCTTTAATCCCAGCACTCGGGAGGCAGAGGCAAGCGATTTCTGAGTTCGAGGCCAGCCTGGTCTACAAAGTGAGTTCCAGGACAGCCAGGGCTATACAGAGAAACCCTGTCTCAAAAAACCAAAAAAAAAAAAAAAAAAAAAAAACTACACTGAGATCCCATCCTGACTAGTCAGATGCCGTTAATCAGAACGGCAGTCACTAGAAAAACAGGTAACAAGAAATCGGAGCAGTGAGAGCAGACAGAAGGGAATGCTGATGAGAATATCAACTCATTTAGTTGCTACAAGTCAGCATAGGCGGCCTCAGCAAACAGACATCAGAATCCAGGACATGGCTCAGCAAGTAAAAGTGCTTGTCACACAAGCCTGAAGACCTAAGACACACACACATACACACAAACACACACATACACACACTAAATAAATAAATAAATAAAATCTTTCTTTTAAAACACCAACCTAAAATTAGGTCCACCATAGGACCCAGCTACATGCCACTCTTAGCTTACCCAAATGACCACAAATCAACATGTAACACAAATACTTGCACACCACTGCTCTTTGCAGCACTCCTAAGTTGTCCTGAGCTGCAGTCAGATTAATTCACAACATCTGAGAAACAGAATCAACCACCTTGTCCATCAGCTAATGAATGGATAAGGACACTGTGGTATATAACCCAACTGAATAGTACTCAGCTGTAACAATAAATGAAATGTGAAGGTAAATGGATAGAATTGGAGAGCACTATATTGAGTGAGCTCACTCTGCCCCAGAAAGTCACTGCTGTATGTTCCCTCTCATATGTGGGTCATACTTTGAATCGTTTGTTTTGTCATGTTTAATCTGGAGCACGTGTCGAAGCCAGGAAGAGTAGAAGTAGGCCACTGAGGGTAGACATCTTAAGGGAAGGAGGATGGTAAAATACAGGTACAATGAGAGTAGAGAAAGGGATACTGTGGGCAGAAGGGTTCAAACATGAAACAGATGGAAAATGGGGAAATGGGCAGGTGGCTTAACAAACATGAAAGGTATGTTAAAAAGTTTCATAGAAACCTATGATTCGCCAACACAAGGAAAAAGTAACTAGAGGGAATGCTAGAGCACTGGCGATATGAAAAGTATGGAGGCTATCCTCAGAGTTAAACAGCTAGAGTCAAGATAGGCAAACTGGGAGAGGGGAGGATGGGGGGAAACTACACTAAGGCTACATGAAGAAGACTTAGAGAAATCCACTAGTTTCCAAGTGTGTTGAACATATTCTTTTTAAAGGGGAGTATGAATCAAAATACCAGACACAAGCAGACAGTGCTCCTCCCAGAAGGTATAGGTCATCCAATGAAATCTCAATGCCAGGCTCTGGGGCCCTCCCCTTGAGCTACTCTCAGGGCTCCAGAGGCACTCAGAACAAGGTGGGCTACTGCCACTGCTCTCTGCTGCCCACCATATGCAGATGATAGGACACTCCTACTGAAGCTCCCATCCACTTTCAAAGCAGGACACGGAGAGCTGAACCTCCCCCTGACTAGGAAGCTCTCCCTGCTGACTAGCTCTGGGAGTGCTGGCAGGTGCTGAAAAGGCTGCTGGGAGGGAACGACATCAATGGTTACATCCAGCTGTGGGCCTGCATGCTACAATGCCTGACCTTCCATGCAAGATGTGCCCTGGTGTGATCCTGACATGACAGTTATGGGCACAACAAACTGCTTTCAGACTGGCTCCACAGGAAGGCTTTTGTGCCTGGTACTGTAAACTTGGTCAGATGCCCAAGCCTAGGGAAGTTATAGGGTCTTGGCGGGAACCTACTACTGTTTCACTAAATGGCCATGCTATCAAACCACCTTCTAAATATTTGTTTATACCCACAGATTTGTGCTGTTCTCAATTTTGGTCAGAGAATCTTCTCTTTGCAGTGATGGCTGATGTAGATTCACTGCTGGTCAAAAATGCTGCATGTATCTAACTGAGCACTCAGCTCTGTCTGGGTCATCTGTATCCACCTCCCTCCAGCCAAGGCTCAGGACAGGTTATGGGAAGAGGACAAGGAAAGAGCCAATGGACGTGGGGACAAGCTACAACATGCTTCCAGACGTGACAGAGCCACTGCACTCACAACTCATAGTGGCCCTGGTGACCTGCACAGGGGCAGGCAGTGAAATCCCAGCACTGAGTGGGCCCCACTTCTACTGGAGGAGCAGCAGCTGACAGCTGCACTGTGATTGAGGAAAACTCCCTCTCCTTTGGTGACATGGCTGCTGGTAGGCTGCTTGAGGCCCGGTGGATGGCCACATACCCAAGTGCTTATGGGAATCAAAACAAAAGAGGAGGACATGAAGCTGCGAGGAACGGCCTGGGGAGCACGGGGGATTAGGGAGGAGGTAGTGGTAGATGGGTAGGATTAATATACATTTTTTTAAATGTATGGAAACTTTCAAAAAGTTAAAAAACATTATTTTAAAAAGTTACAATAGCTATGCTATAGAACCAATCTAGAGGTTGAACAAGAGGGTAATGGATAAAGAAAATGGAGTATATACAAACAATGCAAATTTCTGAACTTCACTGATAAAGAATGAAGTTATACTGATTCTAGGAAGATAGATCTAGCTGGAGAGAATCCTACTAAAGTGAATCAGGTCTCAGGAAGACAAAGGTCCCATCTTCTATTGTGGTTTCTAGATCTTCACATAAGCACATAAAATAATGTGTGACTACATGGCGTGAAAGGTGAACTGAAACTTTAGGGGAGCAAAGAGGACTAGCAAGTAAAGATGCGACAGAGCAAGGTGAGGAGATATAGGGAAGGATGTTCAAAATGCATTGCACTCTTACATGACAGGGTTCTGTGTAAAGCGAATATACACACAAAGGGGAAATTTAAAAGGAATAATTTCCAGGCTATTGTGATATAATCGAACTCTTAGAAGAAACACAAAAAGAAAATATGAGCTATATTTTTTTCCCAAATTTCTAAGCTCACTGATTCTACACCACACTATAAAATAGTGTATTTATTTCATCTTTAGGTACACAGAATATAAAAAGTTAAGTTCAGTATGGGGCTTGCTAGACCATCATCAGTATACTGCATAAATTACTTATAAAACCACATAAATCTATAATGCAACTTTCTATTATAAAGTTATTAAGAAACCTACTCTCTGAGTACAATGTAACAATTTCTCTTCAAAATGTCTACATTCCAAGTCAAGCAGGCACCATTCTAAAGCATTGCCTCATTTTATCTCCTCAAAAAGAGGACTATTTTAATGAGGAAGGGAAAGGTTTGCTGACTGTAGTAGCATGAATATGCTTGACCCATGGAGAGCAGAGATGCAGCCTTACTGGAGGAGTGTGGCCTTGTTGGAGAAACTATGTCATTGTGGAAGCAGGGCTTTGGGGTCTCATCTAAAGCCTGGCCAGTATGACACTGCCTTCTCCTGGCTGCTTTCTGATCAAGTTGTATAACTCTCAGCTATAGTGCTATTTCTACCTGCATGCTGCCATGTTCCCACTGTGATGATAATGGACTGAACCTCTGAAACTGTAAGGCAGCCCCCATGTAAATGGTGTCCCATGTAAGAGCTGCCTTGGTCATGGTGTCCTTTCACAGCAATGGAACCGTAACTAAGACACTTACCTGGCAGTAGCAGCTTTCAGATCACAGAAGTGAGTGAGCAAAGCCTTTACAATATCATTACAGACAACTTTAACCACATCCACGTGACTCAGCCTGTGGTGAATCTGCTTGACAATTTCCCAGAAGTCATCTAAGAGCAGATGGTAGAGCTGTCCATCATCTCTGCTGAGATTCCCATACCAGGAGAGAATATAGTCTCTGTAACTGTAGTCGAACACTATGAGGAATAAGCAAAGCTGGGTCAAAGTTGCAAGCATCAAGGCAGTTCATTGTTTAATAACACAGAACAAGGGGAAGGAAAGCTTCTAAGCTAAAAGACCCTCATCTAGCTGGAATGCCTGGTCTTACACTGCCTAATTTTAAATACTTGATCTTGATGCCCATCTACTTAAATACATAAAATGCAGCCAGTCTTCTCAATCATTGATTTGGCTAAGGTCATGCTTCAATAAGACCCCAAAGCTTCTGTCAACTCTATTCCATCCTAAGGTACTCTGCCTCCTTACCTATAATCTTTAGAGTTCTTTTCCCTTTGGTACTTAAACCAAGATTCAGGACCATGATTCTTTACATTCAATTACATAATAGATTCAGTATTCTGTCTCCTAATAAGAACCCAACAATACAGAATAATAACACAAGAACACAATCACAGAATATAGCCCCACAACCCAGCATCACACACAATCAGCATGTGTAGCCGGCTACCTTCACTGGGCCATTTCAAGATCACCTATTTGTAGGGTTGGCCCATCCAATGGAAACATGAAAATCTGTATATGTACTTTCACATTTCTCTGCTACCCATACTAACAGAATAAAAACAGGTAAAATAAATAACATATTTCATATCATATAATGTACTTTTAAAATATTAAGTAGTCAGCATTTAAAATTAAATATTTTCATTACTTTTTTAAACCATGCTTTGAAATCTGGTGCATATTTTATAGTTACAGCAATCACAAATGAAGTACTCAAGTTTCAAGTTTTTGGTGCTCCAAAGTCCCATTGTAGGTCTAGTAGCTGTCCATGACAGACATCAACACTCTATTTAAACAGCAAGCCTGTAGAGTTAATGTGAGTACTCTCGCGTAGATGACGTCACCTCCGAGGACCGTAGGGACATATTTAGCCACACAGCACTGCTCATCTCATGAACACAAAGCTGCTGATATTTTTTGATCACTTATTTCTCAAAGCTTTTCTTTTTCAAACACTACTCTGTGCCTGGGAGGGTAGTACACACCTTTAATCCTAACTGTTGGAAGACAGAATAGGCAGATCTCTGAGAATTGGAGAACAGCCTGATCTACATTGCAAGTTCTAGGCCAGTGAGGGCTAGATAGGGAAACTCTGTCTTAACAGTCAGAAAACACAGAGACAGACAGCCACACGGACAAACAAAAAAACCACGAATAGAACATCAAAAATGTTGACATTTACATATGCCAAATTTTAAGTAAAATGTCAAGGTGATTCCAATGGTTTCAGTGGTACCTTCTAGCTGAGAACAATTACCTTTCAAAGAGAGAAGGAAAGGGGAAAATGCTACTACAATCTTCAACTACTCATGAAACCGCATCTTACAGTGCTGGTGTGAAGGTGGAATCGACAGCCACATCAGTAACAGTCGAACATGGAAGAAAAGCCATCACACAGATGAGGCTTAGGCTTCTCACTCATTTTAGGTTAACATCCAGACATTTGATCAGATGGCTGTTAAGTGGCCTAGCTTTTGCAAAGTTGCTGTACCCCATCTTGAACTGGGTGATTCCATTAACAAGACAGAGACATTTTCTGGTCTAGATGTAAGGCTTTAGGATGAAAACTGGAAGAAGGCACCTCTATAGTCTCATTCATTTGTGACATGGTTCTTACACAGCAACTGAGCATGTCAGGAAACTGAGCTTAGAGGAGTAAAGTAGCTTCAGGCAGCAAGGCCACCCCTCCATATGCATAAGCAGTAGAAGACACGCAGTCAGCGTAACAGACAGGAGAAACCAGAAACAGCGTCACTGTCCACTGTTCATCTGACTTCTTTAAATCACATTCATATGGAGAAATAAGCCACAGGTAGCACTTTGTAAACTTGTTCTAGAAAGCACAAGAGGACAGCATGGACAACCTAGGAAAGAGGTTCTGCTGAAATCAACATAAAGAAGTCGATAAAAGCAGCACAGCTGACCAACAGGCAGGTATGCCAGATGGTGCTCTTCCCATTAGCAACCCTTGAACAAGGGTGCAGACCTAGTGGACAAGGATGACCAAACCTAGATGCTCTCCAAAGGACCTTGCCTGCAGAGCCAAGTAATAGTAGCAGGAGGAGAGTCTCTTGTCAAAAGCACTGCTTGCTTGGTCCTTTGCTCTTTTTATTGAACTAAGTTTTCATACCATGGAAATTTAAACTAATAATTATGAAGCCTAAGTATATGCAAAGTAGAAGCACTTTTCCTTTTGTTAAAATTCAATTTCTGGATCAGGGAGATGGCTCTGTGGTTACAAGTGCTTGCTATGCAAGCCTGTCAGGCTGAGTTTATTCCCTGGGACCTAAGTAAACAGTCACATGCTGTCACACATGTCTATAATCCCAACACTTTGGCACCAAGGGAGAAGGAAGAGACAGAAAAACTTGTCAGAAGCTCAAAAGCCAGCTAAGCCTGCAAAAAAAAGTAAGAAACAAGAGACTGCCTCAACAAAGTGAAAAGAGAGAAGAAACTCCCAAAGGTTGTCCTCTGGCCTCCATCCCTGTGTTATGCCCCCTATCAAAAACACACCAGTATTTAAAACTTAATCTCATCTTACAGCAAAGAGTTAAGTGAAATTATAAAAGATGCAGTAACTTTACAGTAAGATCTGCTCAGTGTGCTATCCTAGTCTCTTCTCTACTGCTATGGAAGAGACACCATGACCAAGGCACTCTTACAAGAAAACATTTAATTGGAGGCTTCCTTTCAGTAACCCATTGGCTGAGAGAGAGAGAGTCTGGGCTTAGCACAAGCTTCTGCAACCTCTAAGCTCACTCTCAGTGACACACTTCCTCCAACAAGGTCACACCTCCTAATCTTTCTAATCCTTCCGAATATTGCCACTCCCAGGAGACTAAACATATAAATATGAGAGTCTATGGAAGCCGTTCTTATTTAAACCACCGCATCTGCTAAAAGGTTTAATATGAAAGATATCATCTACGGAATGCATTACTACATTTCTCAACTATATTGCATAGGCTATTTAATACAACTCTGAAGTACTATTGTAGTACAATTTGGTTAGGAACTTATAGATCTTCCAATATCCTTAAGGTAAGTTTCATAGCTACATGTGTAACTTGGAGATATATATATGTACCATGCTTCTAAATATATATTGCATAGCTATACAGACCCATACAAACACAAAAATGAACAGAAAGTTGTATACACATATGTTTGTGTTGTATTTGTGTATAGAGGACAGAGGTCAAATGTCTTCCTTTGTTCTCCACTTTGTTTTTAAAGACAGGCAGGATTCCTTACTGAACCTGGAGCTAACTGATTTAGCTAGGTTGATGGGCAGGGATCCACCTGTCTCTACTTCCTCAACACTGAAAGTAGCGATGTATGCCATTGAGTATGGCTTTTATCTGAATGGTAGGTTCTTATGTCTGCATGGTAAGCATTTTGCCAACTGTGTGACCTCTCAGCCCACTCAACAAAATCTTTTAAAAGATAACTCAAAGGTGAACCAATTCCAGAACATAAATTCCCTCCTGTAAAGCAGGCCTCAAGCCCGTTCAGAGAGCAGCTGGTTGCCTCAACAGCAATCATGCCGCTTCCGCACCAGTGGTACATCTTGACAGCAGGGTAGTCAACAGGTTAACTTCTAGCATATGAAGTATAGCGTTGTTGTTCCATCTAACACCTACTTTTTTATTCTTGTAATTGAGAATGTAAAGACTTTAGGCAACTCCCCATCGGCACTGAGCTACAACACAGAGTCCTTCGAAACAAACATGTTTATATTGGTACCACACGAATATTTGAACTCACTGAACTCTTTGATTACATTGTTTTAAATTACATATTCCAAAGGCAATAAAGTAAATTTATACAGATGAAATGGTACAATACTATCTAGTTAAAATTAGCTTCAGGAGAAAATGCTTACATATTTTCTAAGTGGTTCACATCAACTGCAGGTAACCAACTGCAGCCATGACAATCACACTGCCACTTAAGCTTTTCTGCACACAGACTACACTTTTATCAACACTAAGCCGGCTATCATTCTCTGTAGTGTAGATGAATATACTGGCACTATGGGTCAGAAATATAAAGCATACTCCAAAGATACAAACTGCATTCACTATGGATGTTTCTAAACACTGGGGTAATCTCTTAGCTTTCTCAACACTCAGTTCTAGAGTCACCATAAACTTACAAGGCCACCGTTTTAGAATTCTAGTTTTGGCTTGTGTGTTACTGTTGTTATCAGCTGCTGCCAAACTCGTAAACTGCACTCCAGAATCTATTGTTATAGCTGCCAGCAGCTCTTATTTTGGTAGAGGATGTGATGTTCAATTTCCAGAAAACCATCTTATATAAAACAAAGGACTTCTGATTCTTAAGAAGCTGCTTAACAATGCTGCCTAACAGATAACAGAGGCTGAGCTACAAAGAGAAAAATTTCAAAAATAAGTCAACCTTAGTGTGGCACAGAGAATACTGCCATAAGGAAAAGGGCTGGATTTAGTTAGTGCCAACTATACAATAAGATGAAATATTACACAGAATCTCCATGATACATATAAGTGATACATCAATGAAAACAAGTTTAAAAAAGAAAGAAAACCATCAAAGTGCTTTAAAAATATCAAATAATAATTAAGCAAAGCTTCTATGCAAAGGCTTTGATGGCACTTTCCTTTCAATAGAACCCACTGCTAAGGGCAATGCATCACCTGTTTCTGTCAGGTAGGCCTCAGTTTCTCCTCAGCCTGCCCACACAAAGGCTGCTCAAACAAACTGGCCCACCCAAGAGAAAAAAAATTCATGCTCAAAAAACTGCAAAGACATTTTAGGTCTTACAAAATTCAGAAGGCATCATAGTTTTGGCATTTACAATGGCCCCGAGTAGAAGCAACTCGAATGTCCACCAGAGGGTGAGCAAGTCCGATGTGGTCCATTAGTCAGTGAAATAGTGGTCAGCTTTCAGACAGACAGTTAGAGCATGCTCTGCAGAAGGAACCTTTGTTTTTTTAAACATTTTTAAAGCTTTATTTTTATTTTACATGTATGGGTGTTTGACTGCATATCTGTCTGTGTACCATGTGCTTGTGTGTGGTGCCCATGGAGCCAGAAGAGAGCCACTAGTTATACACATGGCTGGGATCCACCCTGTAGGTGCTGGAAACCAAACCCAGGTCCTCGGCGAGAGGAGCAAGTGCTCTTATCCACTGAGCCACAGCTCCAGCAGCTACAGAGATGATGGTATCTTTTATCAGACTAATCTTCCAAATGAAACAACTAAGAATTCTGGAGGGGGAGGGGATCTTAAGGCAGTGAAGAAAAGTCAGCAGTGAGCAGGAACTGGAGAGCTGGCTCAGTGCCTAACAGTACATGCTCCCCTTGCAAAGAGCCCAGGTTCAGCTCCAAGCAGCAGTTCCAGGAGTCCGAATGTCCTCTTCTGCTCTCCATAGGCACCAGACACACATGTGTATGCACATGCATACATGCAGGCCTTCATACACAAGTACATAAAATTTAAAAAAACATTTTTTAATTGGCACAGGGCCATCAAGATGGCTCAGTGATTAAAGGCATTTGCTGTGCAAGTCAGACAACTGGAATTAAATTTCTAGGGGCCATGGTAGAAGAAAATAATTAACTCCCAAAGTTATCATCAGACCTCTACATGCACAGCACGGCACATGCACATCTGCACTTACACGTACACATGCAAGCACCTTACGTAAAAAGAAAATTCTCTCTCAAGGTTTTTGTTTTATAAAGACAGGATCTTACTATATACCCTTGTTTTACTGGCTAGTTTTGTGTCAACTTGACACAGCTGGGTTATCACAGAGAAAGGAGCTTCAGTTGGGGAAGTACCTCCATGAGATCTAGCTGTGGGGTATTTTTCTCAATTAGTGATCAAGGGGGAAAGGCCCCTTGTGGGTGGGACAATCTCTGGGCTGGCAGTCTTGGGTTCTATAAGAGAGCAGGCTGAGCAAGCCAGGGGAAGCAAACCAGAAAAGAACATCCCTCCATGGCCTCTGCATCAGCTCCTGCTTCCTGACCTGCTTGAGTTCCAGTCCTGACTTCCTTGGTGATGAACAGCAGTATGGAAGTGTAAGCTGAATAAACCCTTTCCTCACCAACTTGCTTCTTGGTCATGATGTTTGTGCAGGAATAGAAACCCTGACTAAGACACTTGTCTATGCAGATCTGCCTGCTTCTGTCTCCCAAATGCAGGGCCTAAGGGTTTGCCCTGCCATGCCCAGCAAAACCATGAGGTTTTGAATAATAAATGTAAAATTTTAAATCCAGCAAATTTTAGAAAAGTCATTATATTCATCATTAAAAGAAACATTACTAACATTAAATGTTAGTTTATAAAATCTGAAAATTCAAAATTTCAAACTATGTCCCTATTTCTGTAATACTCATCTTCAAATTTAAACATTTTTGTGAACTATGCCAAGTAAAAAAGTATATATCTGTATATTATTTATTCAGTCGCCTCTTAGCTTTTTTCATGTATAACTGAAATCAATGTTTAGAAATCTGATTTTAATACTCATGTAAAGCCTTAATTTGATCTTCAAACTACAAAGCATCCTTCACATTAATATTAATTAATATTAATATTTAGATACTATAGTGTACTTTGCAATTGTCCCTTTCTATGCAAACCTCATGTGTATGTTCTCCACTCTTGTGATGCTATCGCTGAACCTCTTTAAACTGATCTGTTCGTGAGTGCGTCAAGTCCAATAAGCCCTAACACACATCCGCCAGGCAGCATCTGGAATGAAACATTTCCTGAACCTATTTTGGAGAATAGAGAGCAGATCTGCACTTCATATTGTAGATAAATCTCTCCTGTGCTGGTTAGCTTCATGGGATCTGGAAATTCCTACTCTATAAACGTTTAAACCACTTCCAAAACACAGATGCACCAATCTTCAAACAGAAACTCATGAAAGAGTCCTCCTGCTGTAGGATAGATAAACTAGAGATTACAAATTCCCTCCCAGACAGTGATTGCTTCATACAGCAATTCCCCGAGCCCAGTCTGTTCTCACCATCTCTCAGAACACGATCCATATTGTGAGAAATGACCACTCTTCTTCCCTGAGCTGTCTCCTGTGGATTTCCATATACAGGGCTCTGAAATGAGAGAAAAGACATGATAGAAATTACTGAATGAATCAGCTACATATAAGGATAAAACCAGGACAAAGAGTAGGAGAGTGTAATCTTACTCTTAAAAGTAGACAAATGTTCAAGGTTAATTAAGAAATGTTAAGCGAAAGAAGAATTAAATATAATATTGGAAATAGTGGGAAGCTATAAAGCTAGATCATCTATTTATAAGAATTAAAAGCATGGAAGCCAAGTGTGATGACACACGCCTTTAATCTCAGCACTTGGGAAGCAGAGGCAGGCAAATTTCTGAGTTCGAGGCCAGCCTGGTCTACAGAGTGAGTTCCAGGACAGCCAGGGCTACACGGAGAAACCCTGTCTTAAAAAAACAAAACAAAACAAAAAGAATTAAAAGCATAGACAAAAAATAAGTCAATCAGGGAAAGATAACACTATTTGTCTCTGTTAGGGTTTCTACAAACACCATGACCACAATCAGCTTTGTGTGAAAAAGGTTATTTCAGCTGAAAACTTCCATCACTGAGGAAGTCAAAGCAGGAGCTCAAAAGGCAGAGTGGCCTGGAGACAGCAAGTGATGCAGAGACCATAGAGGAACACAGGCTCGCTCCTCACGTCTGACATACCTCAGGACCACCTGCTCAAGGTGGCACCACCCTCATCAATTACTAATCAAGAAAATGTTGTACAGACTTGCTTAACAGGCAATCTGATCAAGGCATTTTCTAAATGGAGGTTCCCTCTCCCCAGATGACCCTGTCCTGGATCAAGCTAACATAAAACCTAGCCAGCACACTATTCAACAAATAGTAATGGGATAGTTTTGTATTCATATGTGAGGGGATGTGATAGTCAAACTTTATTTATAACTTGAAACTGACTGGGAAGCTAAACATTTCCTTAAACTAAATATATATATATATATATTTGTATATGTATAAACAATAATTAGAAAATTTGGGATCATATGTTTAAAATCATGAGACAGCAAAGGCCTCTCTACAATAAGGCACAAAGTCCAAAAGTTATAAAGGAAGACAAAAACAAAAATAGAAAATTATGGGCTGAAGAGATGGCTCAGTAGTTAAGAGCACTGACTGCTCTTCCAGAGGTCCTGAGTTCAATTCCCAGCAACCACATGGTAGCTCACAATCATCTATAATGAGATCTGATACCCTCTTCTGGTGTGTCTGAAGACAGCTACAGTGTACTTATATATAATAAATTAAAAAAATATTTAAAAAAAAATAAAATAAAATAGAAAATTACTGTTTAACAAAAACAATATGAACAAAATATAAGTACTACTCTAAGAGAATATCTCAACACATTCAACAAAAGAGTATCTTTTTATATATGTATATTTATACCCCTAGCCCCAAACATCATACTACTCAGTCCTTGTATTAGGAAAATTTGCATTGAAGCAATACTACCTCAGATGGCCTCCATATGGAATCTGATCAGTCCACTTCTGCTTTGGTATTTTAGTACATATATCACAATATTCATTCATAAACGCTTTGGTGGACCAGACCACTATTATTTTAAAGATATATTTTGGTTTTTTATTTCATTAAAATAAATGAAACCTATCTTCATGTTAAGATTTAAAAGTATCTCAAACTAACCAGGGTCAGTTTTAATTACACACTGTCTTCTCTGGAGGGAAAAATTAGAGATCTCAATATATAATTGCACATTTGAAAAATGTTTTCCAAAGTTAGACCAAAACCTGAAAGCTTAAGCCGGGTGTGGTGGTGCACGCCTTTAATCCCAGCACTCGGGAGGCAGAGGCAGGTGGATTTCTGAGTTCGAGGCTAGCCTGATCTACAAAGTGAGTTCCAGGACAGCCAGGGCTATACAGAGAAACCCTGCCTTGAAAAAAAAAAAAAAACCTGAAAGCTTTTCTTTAATATATGTAAGCAGATCTTCAGAATCAAGAACAGACGGCATAGCAATAAACACTTCCTTGAATATGTACCAACTTTTCAGTCCATAGCCATGATACACTCTATGTGCCAAGCCAGAGATACCCTTTGAAGAGAAAGCATCCAGAGAACCTTGCAGAGAAACTTGGGCATGCCAACACACTAGTCACTAGACAACCAGGAGCTGTCTGAACTCTAGCCTACACAGACTGGGAAGAGGGCAGTGCTCAGTGGGTGGCTTTGAAGCCACTCATGACATCATTCCTCTCATGCCAGTCACCATCACTATTCCAGTAAACAAAAGTCTCTCCACTTTTACTGTGTACATAGATTTTTAAGTGTTTTCCAATGTACTCCAGTTTAGTTTAAGTTAAAAAGAAAAACTGCCAGACATAGAGACACATGACTATAATCCCAGTGTGTGGATGCAAAAGGAGGGTTATTAGATGGCTATCATTGGCTACAATGCTAGTTTGAAGTTAGCCTGGGCTACTTAAGCCACAGACAAACCAAGCACAAACAGACAGACAGACAGAGGGTGAGGAAAAAGAAGGGTGAGAAATGGAAAGAAAGGAAGGAAAGGTTGCACAAAGTTCAGGGGTGATGGGTGTATTTCCTGTGAAGCTACTGTAATGGTAGCCTATCTTACAAAAGCAAATACAATCCTGCACTCGCCCTCGTTAGCCACACAGGGTCACAGGGCTGTCTCTCCACAGAGTCTGAGTGTCTGACCATTTCTATGATCCCACAATTTTCTCACTTTTCTCAAAACTCTGCCTCTTTCAAAACAATCATATCTGCCTTTGCCTCAACAATAATGCATTCTACCCATTGAAGGAGTTACAAAGTTTGGAGTAGAGACTGAAGGGTTGACCATCCAGAAACTGTCCTACCTGGGGACCATCCCATAAACAACCACCAAACCCAGACACTACTGCAGATGCCAACAAGAGCTTGCTAACAAGAGTCCAATATAGCTGTCTCCTGAGAGGCTCTGCCAGTGCCTGACTAATACAGAAGTGGATGCCCACAGTCATCCATTAGATGGAACACAGGGTCCCCAATGAAGGAGCTAGAGAAAGTACCCAAGGAGATGAAGAGGTTGCAACCCAATAGGAGGAACAACAATATGAACTAACCAGTAACCCCAGAGCTCCCTGGGACTAAACTACCAGTCAAAGAAAATACATGGTGGGACTTGTGGCTCTAGCTGCATATGTAGCAGAAGATGGCCTAGTCAGTCATCAATGGGAGGAAAGGCCCTTGGTCCTGTGAAGGTTCTATGCCCCAGTACAGGGGCCAGGAAGCAGGAGTGGGTGCGTTGGGGAGCAGGGGGAGATGATAGGGGATTTTCGGAGGGGAAACTAGGAAAGAAGATAACATTTGAAGTGTAAATAAAGAAAATATCTAATAAAAAAAAAACCCAAGGAGCTGAAGGGGTCTGCAACCCTATAGGTGGAACAACAATATGAACTAACCAGTACCCCCAGAGCTCATGTCTCTAGCTGCATATGTAGCAGAAGATGGTCTAATTGGCCATCATTGGGAAGAGAGGCCCCTTGGTCTTGCAAACTTTATATGCCCCAGTAGAGGGGGACACCAGGGCCAAGAAGTGGGAGTGGGTGGGTAAGGGAGCAGTGCAGGGTGGGGGGTATAGGGGAACTTTTGGGATAGCATTTGAAATGTAAATAAAGAAAATATCTAATAAAAAATTCAAAAAAACTGAAACAAAAAAGAAAGAAAAGAAATAATAATGTTTTCAAATCCAAAGAAATGAAGAAGCCATGTATATCTTTCCAGGCAAGAACGAGAAGACTGGGAAACATGAAAGGCCATCTCATTCGATGAGGACTGGCAAGGATTGGGAACACACTCACACACACAGTTCCCAATGCGCACACTGAGCACCACGTCAGCGCTGGTGCGGCCAAGCAGGGCTGGGGAACATGGCTCCACAACTGATCTGGCCCTGCTGTCCCCTGCTAATGCTCCCCCGCCCAACCCAGACTTGCTATTAGGCTCTTTTTAAGGGTCTTATTGTACCTTAGTTTTAAATATAATTGGTATCGGGGTTCCAAAAACAGAAAAACACAGCATTGGCCAGGAAAGTAATAAATAGCGAAAGGGGTTGTGACTCGTTGAGCTAGAGGTATTGATTTTTTTGTCTCAACAATAAATGGAAATCAATAATTTCTAGGTACCTCCTCTAACTCAGTGCTACCCCAAACACTATTGGCTTATACTGCACCAAACTGTGAGGCAGGTTAAATCCTACACCATGTCCATAACTGTAGGCTCACATAAAGCTCTTGGCAGAATGCCCCACATGCAACAACACAATCCAGCTATGATCAATAACACAACAGAGAATGTCACCAATTTTCAAGAAAATGGCTTGGAGCCAGGCATGGTAGCACACAACTTTAATCCCAGACTTCTGGAGTCAGGGACAGATGAATCTCTGTGAGTTCAAGGCCAGCCTGGTCTTCATGGCAAGTTCAGGCCAAAGAAGCCTGTCTCAAGAAAAGGATGAGTGAAGAAGGGGGAGGAGGGAGAGGAGGAAGAGGAAGGGGAAGAAGAAGAAAAGGAAGGAGAGGAAGAAGAGGAAGAGGAGGAGGAGGGGGAAGAAAAGGTAGGAGAGGAGAAAGAGGAGGAAGAGGTAGAGGAGGAGGAAGAGGAAGAAAAGGAAGAGGAGGAAGAGGTAGAGGAGGAAGAGGAGAAAGCAAGTGAGCTAGCTAGGATTTCTTGTAGAAATGAGAGCCACAGAAAAGTAGAAAGCCAGGCACCCAGAGTGAGACAACAGACACATCACTTCTAAGGTATTTTTGCCTTGGTGGCTACACTTTACAGGGAGGAAAACACGTTTCCTGGAGCCGTACTACAGTTTCTGTTCCTGTTGCTGGCGCCTGCAAGCCAAGTCTGCTTTACCAAAGGTCAGGGTAGCTAAGGCTGGACTCTCCTTTGTGAGCTTTGCTTTCCTTGGCACAAAAGAAAACTGTCAAAACATAACCTGAGTGATAATTGTTTTTTGTCTTGACAGAAAGTAGTGGTATCTATAAAATCTCCTCCTCCTTTTACGGAGTCTTAAGATTTAGTGTTTGTTTGTTTTCTGAGACAGGATCTCACCATCAGCCCTCTCTGGCCTTGAACTCAAAGAGATCCACCTGCCTAAAAAATCTAACTGATAACATAAGAGCACATTAAAGTATGTGTGGTGTTTCCACACGTGCATATATACTGGATGCTGTCTAGATCAGGTCCACTAGCTCACTGGTCGCTTACCACCTCAAAGTGATGGAAACTTTTGGGGGGGTTTTTTGTTTGTTTGTTTTTGTTTGTTTGTTTTTGTTTGTTTGTTTTTGTTTTTTCGAGACAGGGTTTCTCTGTGTAGTCCTGGCTGTCCTGGAACTCACTCTGTAGACCAGGCTGGCCTCGAACTCAGAAATTCACCTGCCTCTGCCAAGTGCTAGGATTAAAGACTTGTGCCTATAAAGACTTGGTGTATAGCCCAGATGGGCCTGGAACTCACGACTGCCCTCTGTAGCCCCCCAGGAGCAGGGCCACAGACTTGTGCCACCTGTCCCGCTGGCAGAATCTTTGAGAATCCCCCTTGGGGATGAGGGGACTAAAGAGATGGCTCAGGGATTAGGAGGGCCTGGGCTTTTGCAGAGGACCACTGTTCAATCTGGAGCCTTCCCCGATACCTACACGTGCACGCACCCACTCACACACAACAGGAAAGAATAGGTGCTGTGAAAACAATCCTCTTTATTTTCCTAAACTGAGTACAATGGCACAAGGGCATAGTCCTAGCTATTTGCTTGTATGAGACCATGATATGAGGCCACTCCATGCAACACAGACCCATCTGAAAGAAAAGAAACAAAAGGACAGCCCCTTCTCCTGGCCCATGGCTGTCACATGCACAGTCACTGTAACCATGGTACAACAACGGCATACCATATTCCCCCTTTTAACAAAGAAGAGTTTCTATCTTCAGTATAAGGAAAGTTAATTTTGAAATAAAACCTACAATTTTCCCATACTGATACTTCTCTAGATTTCAAACAGGTTATAAATTTCAACTAAAGTATAAATTAAACAAACTATAAACAAACTATAAATTTCAAATAAAGTCTCTCATACTGATACTTCTCTAGATTTCAAACAGGCTATAAATTTTCAAATGTTATTTTCAGCTACATAAGTTCTAGGAACACATCTGTTAATATATTATGGATGTAAAGAATGAACTAAGCAATATCCCTTCATCCAAAGGTGTTTTGGTCTATTTTCTTGGAGTCAGTGTGTCCAACATTTCATAACTATAACTATGAGCAAGTTACTTTTCTGTTCCTCAGTTTCCTTATCTGTGAAGCAGATAACAATAGTACCTAAGTAACCACTAGGGTCAGTATGAGCATTAACAGGAAGAATACACATGAATTACAGCAACAGCTAGATGGCATGTAAATCTTACACCATCAGGACACATTTTCTATGTACATATGTTATGTGTGTTGTTTGTGTGTGCACATGTGTCCATGGAGGTCAGAGGTCAGCATGGAAAGTCTTCCTCAATTGCTCTTACCTCACTTTTTGGGACTAGGTCTCTGGCTATACCTGGAGTTTGCATATTCAGGTAGACTAGCTGGCTAGCAGACCTCAGAAATCCTAACTCTGCCTCCTCAGCACTGGGGTTCCAGGCATACATGGGTTCTAGGGATCCGAACTCAGGCCTCCCTCCCTCCACCTCCCCCTCCCTCCTCAAAATTATCAATAATATTTCCATGATATTTACAGAACGTGATTTTAATATTTTCAACTGTTGATATTCAAAAAACAGAATAGTTATTTTAAGGTATACATCATAATTCTGTTTCCCTTTTCATTTCTGATTTTATTAATTTGGATACTGTCTCTATGCCCTCTGGTTAGTCTGGCTAAACGTTTATCTATTTTGTTGATTTTCTCAAAGAACCAGCTCCTAGTTTTGTTGACTCTTTGTATAGTTCTTTTTGTTTCTATTTGGTTTGATTATTTCCTGCCTTCTACTCCTCTTGGGTGTATTTGCATCTTTTTGTCCTAGAGCTTTTAGGTGTGCTGTCATGCTGCTAGTGTAAGCTCTCTTCAGTTTCTTTTTGGAGGCACTTAGAGCTATGAGTTTTCCTCTTACCACTGCTTTCATTGTGTCCTGTAAGTTTTAGTATGATGTATCTTCATTTTTATTACATTCTAAAAAGCCTTTAATTTCTTTATTTCTTCCTTGACCAAGTTATCATTGAGTAGAGCGTCGTTCAGCTTCCATGTGTATGTATGCTTTCAGTTGTTTATGTTGGTATTTAAGACCAGCCTTAGTCTGTGATGATCTGATAGGGTGCATGGGATTATGTCAATCTTCTTGTATCAGTTGAGGCCTGTTTTGTGACCAATTATATGGCCAATTTTGGAGAAGGTATATTCTTTTGCTTTAGGCTGAAATGTTCTATAAATATCTGTTAGATCAATTTTGTTCATAACTTCTGATAGTTTCACTGTGTCTCTGTTTAGTTCCTGTTTCTATGATCTGTCCATTGCTAAAAGTGGGGTGTTGAAGTCTCCCACTATTATTGTGTAGGGTGCAATGTGTACTTTGAGTTTTAGTAAAGTTTCTTTTATGAATGTGGATGCCCTTGCATTTGGAGGACAGATGTTCAGAATTGAGAGCTCATCTTGGTAGATTTTTCCTTTGACCACTATGTGTTTTGGAAATTGTATCTTGGGTATTCTATGTTTCTGGGCTAATATCCACTTATCAGTGAGTGCATATCATGTGAAATATTTTGTGATTCGGTTACCTCACTTAGGATGATACCCTCCAGATCCATCCATTTGCCTAAGAATTTCATAAATTCATTGTTTTTAATAGCTGAGTAGTATTCCATTGTATAAATGTACCACATTTTCTGTATCCATTCCTCAGTTGAGGGACATCTGGGTTCTTTCCAGCTTCTGGCTTTTATAAATAAGGCTGCTATGAACATAGTGGAGCATGTGTTCTTATTAGCAGTTGGAACATCTTCTGGGTATATGCCCAGGAGAGGTATTGCTGGATCCTCTGGTAGTACTATGTCCAATTTTCTGAGGAACCAACAGACTGATTTCCAGAGTGATTGTACAAGCTTGCAATCCCACCAACAATGGAGGAGTGTCCTAACTTTATTTAAAGGACTAATGTCTAAAGGATTTTCCTATGAGCTGGAGTGGGAACAAGAATTTTCAACACAAATGTGAGAGCCTGAGTTAGAATCTCTGAAATCCACATAAAAGTCAGACACAGAGATGAACATCTGTAACCCAGCAGTACTATGGGAGGATGAGAGGGACACCCTGGAGAATCCTCAGAACTTGCAGACCAGCCAGCCAGGCATACACAGTGGGAAAACACAGACCTGGTCTCAAACAGGTAACGATGAGGACAGACCCCAAGGTTGTTCTCTGACCTCCACAATGCACTGTGGCAGACATGAAGCCACATTCACATTCTCATATTCCCCCTCTCTCCTTCTCCCCTCTCTGGTACACACACACACACACAACAAAATAAAGTAATAAAAACTAAATTGCTTCAAGAAGTTTCCACCAGCTAAGAGGAAACTGAAGAGCAACCACGTGGAGCTTGGAGGAGGAGTACTGATGCTTTCCAGCTAAGCACAAAATGTGTGAGTAACTGGGATAGCCTGTCCAGGGCATCTACAACCTACAGTGTGCCCTCAAAGGAGAGGCACTTTTTGTACTTCCAGACTTGCACATTCCTTTCATGCCTTCTGATTTAACTGTCACAAGCAGATGTCTCTAGAAATGTTTCTCAGTAACTAATCTAAGGGAAAAAATAAGTATTATCAGTAAGGTGAAATCTCTTTAAGCTATTCAATATGGATATATTTTTAAGATAAGCTGACAATTTCTAGGAATGTTTGTCAATGTATTTGAAAGAATTAGATTTATATGGGAGGAGTGTGTTTTATTTCTTACATACCAATCTGAAAGATCTTAAAAACACACTCTGCTTCATTAAGACAAATTTAAGTCCATTATTTGGAAACAAAAACTATAACAGCAAATATTAATATAAAACAAATAGAAATTAAAGGGTATGGAATGAATAATGGAGTTAGAGAAAAAAATCAAAAGCAAACTGGTGGAGGAAAAAAGTCACTAACATCTGGCATGAGCTTCCTGAATTCCTGAGAAGGCTGTGTGAGAGAAATGCTGCCCGATTCTGTTCCTTGAGTCTGTTTGGGCAATCTTGGGTTTCCATAATGTGAATCACACTTCCATCAATTTGTTCAATCACCAGCTAACCACTGAGGACTCACTCTGTCTGCCTGGCACTTAGGTGGATGTTGATAGACAACGGCAAGTAAACTGCATTTGCTGTGCCCATGGGACTTAATCTATACTTGGTAAACATTCACAGTCAAGCAGCTAATAAGCCATTGTACGTCAGGAGTGTGCTTAGGAGCTCCAACAGTCTTCATATTCCGGAAACCTCTTCACTCTTCAGCCCCTCCCTTTAGTTGTGGAAGGAAGTTACTCAAGCGTCCAGTGAATCTCTAAGAGCACTTCATAAGAATTTTAAAATTCATACATATTGACATATATTACATAATCTCCTTTCATAAGAGACATCTCTGAACTTAGATGGTAGCCAGCCTCGTCCCTGCTCCCGGGATTATGTAAGCCAGCAGCTGGGTGAGTCACAGAACGCTTTCCCCCAGCACTTTATCCTCCACTTCTGATACAAAATACCACAGCACCATTTTATTAATTGGTTGGCTGGTTTTTAAATAGAGCTCTGTGATAAAAAATATTTGTGCCTAGTTAGAAAACTCCCATTGGTAATCTGATTCAATGAAGCCTGTTTCACAGCTACCTTGAAGCAGCAAACTGGACTCTCCATACAGCAGCCCTGATAATAGAAGTGCATAAGACACTAAGAAGGATGCTATGCACAAAACTCAAAGCGCAATTCAACTAAATCTACTCACAGAGGGTGTTGGGTCCTTTCTAACTGGTAATACCAGCCTAATGCTAAATATTAACAACTGATTCTTCCCCTTCTACCTAAAATAAATGTGTATGTTGAAATTCAAAGACCAAGTCCTTCTCTTAGACAGGCCTTTCCACAGGAGCAAGTCTGCCTCTGACTAGATAAAGGGCTGAAAAACCTTCACTAGGCCAGGAATGTACCTTTAATTCAAACATTTGGGAGGCAGAGGCAGGCAGATCTCTTTGAGTTCAGGTCAGCCTATTGAGTTCTTTACTCCCTGATCCACCATGATATCAGGAAGCCCCTATCTACAACTTGAAAGCATTTAATTTTCCAGATATATTTGGGAAAAGGTCTTTGGATACAGTTTTATAGACCCTTGTGTGTATTTTTGGCCTGGTACTTGCTACAGCTCAGGCTGGCCTCAAAGCTCTCAGATCCTTCCTGGCCTTAGTGCCTCTCTTGGAGTAGGTGATATCTAAGTGACTAGCAGATATGTTTGTGTCTAATCTACCATGAAGAACCCAGAGCCACCCACCATTCATCTAGCTCCATCAGGTTTGGGATGTCATGAACCCATTCAAGCCTATGTCCTGATTCATAAACTGAAATAACAATTGTGACTGGGAGGAGTAATGAGTCCTCAGCATGATGCTTAGTAGACAGAAAGGGCTCAGTAAAGGTTCTTGCTGCTATTCCATTCCATTTATTTCCAAATACTTTACCACTGCCCTTAAAATAACCTTTTAAAAAAGGAAGTAACTTCTATAAAATGTCATCTTCCTCACCTTCAATAATTATTTTCGCCTCCCACTTACCAAGATATTTAAGGCTTGAGATAATACTCCCTCTTTACCCCTCCCCACCAGTCTCAAGCCTGATTCCATCCACACATGCTCTGACCTTGTGCCCTGGCACTGCTCTACCATCCAGCTGCTACCTCCGAGATTTTCAGCCCCTTCCTCTGAACTCTGAAGTCTTTAACACGGAAAACTGACAACAGCACCGAAATGACCACAACACCAACTTGCCACTGTCTATAACTCCGGCGGGATCTGATTCTCTGACTTCTAAGAGTATCAGACACACATAGGTACATGGACACAGACACTCATACACATTAAATAAGTAAATAAGCCTAAAATATTTTAAAGGACTATAAAATCCCATATCCACGACACCACTCTCTTCCCTTGCAGCCTTTTCTCCTTCCCTCCTCTCCTATCTCTAGATCGTGTGCTGCAGATTATCCCTAGACTCCCTCCCCACTCTTCAGCCTGAATGCCGTTTCTGCCTCTGAGGCTACTTTAACCTCTTTGCCTAAAGCCCCATACTATCCTGCATAGGCCTACAATATGCACCAAGTTGTGAAGTACAGAGTCACCCCCTTTCTGGATGTCTGCACATCCCGTGATGCTGTTGATGATTCTGTCGTCTCTATGTCATCTCTGGGTCTTCCTCTCCTGAGTCTCTGCCTGCTCCTCTCACCCCTCAGCAGGCTGTTCATCCTTTGCCTGCCCAGCTCCCTTCTATTCAATACTACCAACTCACCAACTCCCTCTCTAATAATTCTACTTGTTTAGCCCTCATCTCTCCCCCAAATTACACATCTGCACACATAATTACAAGTTGACCACATCCATAGGGATATCAAAATATATAGGACCAAGACTTTTACATTCATTCCAACACACAAGCTAAAACCTAGAATTAAGCTAGAGTTGCCCTCTCTTGACCTTAGAAAATGTTTACTGGGCAGAAATGAAGTACACAGAACTGACTAGACAGAAGGAAAACAGAACCTGCATATCCATCAAGCAGAACTAAATGCACTAAGAATGGGAGCAAAGGCCTTCTGTGAGCTTGAGGTCCACACGTGTATGCCACACAAATATAAAAATCACAACAGCAAGTGCTCTTGAGTGTGTGTGTGTGAACAGAGGAATGATGCTGGTCTGGAGAACCTCTCACATGAGATGAAGTGCCCATTGTTTTAATGCCTAAGTCTCCTCCCTCAGACTATCCTAAGGCGGTGAGAAATCCTGGACGCCTGCCTTACCAGCAGTTTCTTGGGAATGGGAACTGGTCCAACCTGACCAATAAGATGTATGGGAAGCATCGCCAGGGGCATTTCTAGGAATTGTTTTACTGCTTTTTTATTTATGCTATTTTATTTTCTGGTTCTAATCATTTTCCTGTTTTCTCCCAGTTTTCATCCTATGAGATTGCTGTACCTAAAACCGATACAGCCATTTGACTAACAGTCTGGAATGAACTGACTCCTGAGAAGGGGGAATCAAGAGGTGTACAGAGAAATGGTGCTGGACCTTCCACTGCACCCTGCCTTTATTATGTGTTATTTCTTACAATAAGAAATCACTTTAAGGTTTAAAAACGAGGAAACGGTTATAGGACTCAATCATGCCTACCACACATCCTATCAGCTGGGCGTGATGGTCCGTGCCTGTCAATTCAGCACTCTGCCAGAGTACTAGGGTTACTGATAAAGGACATGGGACTGCTCCCAGATGGTATAACATTAGAAGTGTGAGCTGGCCGGTGGTGGCGAATGCCTTTAATCCTAGCACTGAGGAGGCAGAGACAGGCACACCTTGGCAGAGGCTGAGGTAGAGCTTCTTTTCTGCCTTGAGTTTGAGGACATCCTGGATAACCTGGGAATTCTAGGCTACTTAGACTACAGAATGAAACTCTGTCCCAAAACAGCCACCAATCCCAACTCTGATCCTTCCTTGTTTGTTTTTGTGGTAAACCTGAAAGTGGCTGTCAGAATTATCCCTTAATGAATCACAGTACGGGAAACGTGACTTTTACCAGAGATCTGTAAGGTACATGGCTGACTGTTATGGTGCAAAGTCAGAAAAAAATGCTGACTTCAAAACTGCTCTCTTGATGTCTGTGCTGTACTATTCATTCTATAAGTGATTATCCTCCTCTATCAAGTCACTGCCAAAATACTAAAGATAACAGGGGACTTTCTGCCTAGAGTACAAGGGTAACGATAAAGGCCACAAGACTACTCCCAAATGGTATAATAGTAAAACTGTGAGCTGGGTGTGGTGCACACCTTTGATCCCCACTCAGCAGGCAGAGACAGTTGGATTTCTAAATTCAACACACGCCTGATCTAGAGAGTGAGTTACAGGACAGCCAGGGATATATAGTAAGCCCCTGCCTGGAAAAAGAAAACTTGAAAACTGTGGTAAGCACAAGTACTTGGTGCTACTGTAAATTCAGGGGAAACGTCTTTACTCAGGTAGTGTCTTGCCCTCAGGTAATGGGGGCAGACAACAGTGCTGAAGGGACAGGGAGCTTGACACTGAGGACTGGGGTTAGGCCGCAGAGTGGAAGTGACTGCACAGCTGAGACTAGAGCTACCAATAACAGGAAGCGGCTGGCAGGCCTTAATGAAATAGGTTACTCCAGAGGGATCTGCATAGGCTTGTGTTTCTAAAGAGTAAATTAAAGAAGGAGACGAGCCAGAGGCAGGCCGACTATCTGAGGCTGCTGAGGTGGAGTGAGAATTTGAAAGAAATGGATACTTGCAAGGTAGTGGATGACATGCAGGTGGGATCTTCCAAGATGTCAGAGAGCTCAGGCTGTGGGATGTGACCCATGGCAGTGCTGGTCACTGATAACAGAGGCAAGAAGCCTCACTGATCTACGCTGACTTAGACTTCTTTCATAAACTACAGTGATTACTAATGAGAAATGTCCAAGCAAGCAGGTGAATGAGTGGGTCTGGGGAAGTTTCCAGTGTAGAGATGGTTAGTGGGAGGGGCCCAGTGAGACTGACAGAATTTCAGTGACACCTCAAAAGAGACTTGAAAGGTGAAAACCTCATCAGCTTTCTGAGTTATCAAAGATCTTGGAAAGAGAAAGGTTTAGTGAAACAGAAAATCAAGGACAGAAATGAACAACTATCCTTTAGTGGGACAATAAAAGAAGTTTCATGATAGTTTCTAGAATACTGAAAATGTTCATTTCCTGTGTCACATGCTGTTAAACTTTGACTCAAGCCCTAGGGTGTGCATTTATATGGATTCTCTGCATAGGAGGAGGACACTTTCTGGGAGATGACTTTTTTTTTTTGGCCAGGGTTCAAGGCTGGAGGCAAGGGAACATTCTAGCTTGGTCCTGAAGCCTGGTTCAGGCAAGATGGAGAGAAGCCAAGAGCAGAAAGAAGTGAAAATTCCCCAACTTCCATACACCAGGTTAAGTTTCCTATCTCTATCAAGCATTAAAGTAGCTTAGAAAAAGAAGAAGAACCAAGCAGGACCTGCAGCCCTAGAGAAGGAGACAGTGGAGTACCAAGAAATGCCCTTTCCCCAGGCTCTGCATCAAGCAAGAACTGAAGACACTAAAGACTCTCTCACAGAAATGTAGAGAGAGTAGTGGTGAAGAGGAGGGGATGGAGTTAAAGGGGAGGGAGTAGCTGTCCCAGCGGGGTAAAGGTCCAATCAGAAGATGAGCAGTCAAAGCCTATAGATATGTGTTACTACTCCCTACAGAGAACAGTGAGAACTACTGTTAATCTAGCTATGTAAGAAATAAAGGTTGCAAATTAATTTCCCCAAAGGTGTATTAAACACTAAGATAGAAGACTTACGAAATCTAACACAAACAAGTCACATCTTACTCTGACCACTCACTTTCCTCCTGGTCCTCGGAGGCACTTCTCTTTACATTTACATGCATTTTGATTTACATTTAGCTTCCTGCTATTCAGGCAGGGGAATCCCCAGGCCAATAAATGTACAAGAACAGGCCACTCCCTAAAGATGCTGATAAGTGCAGTCTAGCCCTGGGGTAAGCTCCAGCACACCTCAAAAGCCCGGGTACCATTTCCAAAAGCAGCTTGTAATCCCAGAAGTCCACCAAAATACACTCGTATGCTGGAAGTTTTCTGGAAAGCTCTACCGTGTTTGAATAAACTACAGGAATGCACCCACGGCCAAGCAGGGTGTAACTCAGAACTAGCCCTGGCACTCAGGGTATATAGGCCTCTAGGGAAGACTAACCCTTGCCCTCTGCATCTGACCAATCAACGCTAAGCTAGTTGAGTTTGCAAATTTTTTTCTTTTAAAATCCAATTGGTGTTTAAAAAAAAAAAAAAACAGGTTTCAATACAGTCGTTTGAATGCTAAGAGCCTTCAGCAGACTACATTTTCTGAAGCTTGTACCCTCTGCAGGAAACTTGCTGAGTCACCTTTTCAGTGCAATTGAAAACATACAGGTTTTTTTTTGTTTTGTTTTTTTTGAAGAAAATCTAGGGCACTGCCTACCCCAATGTGATATGGGTTAGAAATGAACCCTACAGCGTTTGTAAGCTAGCAACATCAATTGCCAAGGTGATATCACTGTATACTACTCAGATAAAAAGCTGCTTAAGATTCCAGAATTGGAAATAAACGCAGCAATGACGGGAATTAAGACGGTTCAACGTAGGACAACCACATCTCAAGATTTCAACCTTCACACAGAAGTGTAAACAGTAGGTGTTCTGCTTGCCTTTTGTTTCTGTGATAGAACACTAACCAAAACCAACTAGAGGGAAGGAAAGGACTTACTGGGTTCATACGCTGTAGGGAAGCTGAGGCAGGACCTGAAGCAGAGACCATGAAAGGATGCTGTTTACTGGCTCTTTCCAGACTCAGTCAACTGCCTGCCTGCCTGCCTGCCTTCCTCTCTTTCCTTTCTTTCCTTCTTATTGGATATTTTACTTATTTGCATTTCAAATGTCGGGGTCAACTGCCTTTCTCACACAGCCCTGGCCCATCAGCCCAGGGAGGACACTGCCCACAAACTGGGCCCTACTATATCAATTAGCCATCAAGAAAATGCCCCAGACATGCCCACAGGCGAGTCCGGCTAAGGCAAATCTTCGAGTGAATTCCTTTTGTCCAGGTGTGTCACGCTGATGACAAAACTAACCAGGGCAGAGAGACTTTGGGGGTTGTTTGGTACTGACTATGGGTTAAAGGGACCAGCAGAACACTTGAAAATCTTCTTAATTCTATCTGCCATGTAACTAGTGCAAATAAAGCCAAATAAAACCTTGACTATTTTCTCTTTCCTGGCCCAGAACTTGTTCTATAGCTCAGGCTGGTCACTGTGTGACTAGCTGGAACTTGCTGTGTGACCAAGACTGGCTTCAACTTCCAGATCATCTGCTTAGGCCTCTGGAGTACTGGGACTTGAGGCCTCAGCCACTCTCTGGTGGCCAGCAGCTTCATTAATCCTCTTCACAATGTTATCTCTGGCCTAATCACATTCTATTTGGCATTTCTATAGCCTACCTCTGATGTTATCGCTCTTATACTCAAAACAATGTCAAAAACTACAGGGCCTACAGACTAAACTTCAATTCTACTCTCTTTTAAGGACATCTACAAGGCCAAGATTATCTTTCCAATCTTGGCTCCTGTGACTCATCTGATATATTCACCAACAACTCAGATCTCAAAAGGTCCAATGCTCTGTCTCTAAAGCGGTTTTCAGGATCCTTTTAACAAGTGATGAAAATGTCTATTGCTCCCTTTGGACAGCACTGCTGAATTCAAATACAGCTTCCTCATTTCCTAAGATATGTTTGCCAGTTTTGATTGGCATTTCTTTTTATGTTCCTTGTTTATATTGCTCTACTTTGAAGTTATCATTATTCATATGTAACTTTATTTCATATTTCACAGCCTTAAAGAAGTCTTCCTTCCTAACAAGAGACCAGAAAATATAATTTTTCTGCATGTGCAATCACTGTGTATAAACCATGAAATGATAGGTATCAAAAGCTTCTTGAATGAGTATTTTTATTAGTTTATAGTTAAAATATATCTAGAATGGATAGCAACTACACTGGTGCCTGTTTTTATTTAAAAAAAAAAAAAAAAGCCAGCTTCCCCATGTTCTCTATGTCCACTGTTTATCCTTCCATTCGCTTTTATGAATCATGTGACTGTATGACCTATAAAAAAGTATACCTGAAATTATGTACAGCATGAATTTAAAATGCAGCATCCCTGATACCACAAACATTTAGGCAGGATTCTGATTTAAAAGTTTTTAATTGGTATTCTGTAAACCAATTATCAATCCAATGATTTAATAGACATTTTTTAGAAAGACATTTTTTCCTACTGGTCACTATGACTCAAAAACTCCCTTAGTTGAAAAGTGAACAAATATTCTTAAAAGAGAGGTTAAATATATTATGCCATTATCTGTTATCAAATTATTGAGGATTGTTTATCACATTAGAATAATAAAGGAAAGCCACAAGGAGGCTATGTATAGTCTCTCTAATTCCTGTTTCTTTCCTCTTCCTCCCAAGTAACTAAATTAAGTTTGTTTCACTCAAAGAACATTTGTATTAGTAAAAGAACCCATTTAGGAATCCTAGCAGCCTGATCCAAGCCAACTAGAGCAGAGGATGGCTGTGTGAATGTTCTTACTGTCTCTAAACATCTGCCTTTCTCTCCAGTCAATGTCACTCAGCCTGAGAGGACTGCACAGGGGCTATTCTTGTTTATCTCTGGATCCTACCCAGTGTCACAGTGCCATGTACTTATAGAGAGTAATTCAAGCTCTCAATGCTACTATTGCAAGGCTCCCACTCTTTGCTAGGAAGCTGGTTGAACTTTCAGACCTAAAAATGTTGGCTGTACTTATTGCCCTTGGTTCTCATCAAAATCCACCTCCTGAGAGCATGCTTGGTACTGGCACTCAGCAACTCAACAGGCAAACAACAACCAAAACAAAACAAAACAAAAAACTCCAAAGAAGAAACAAAAAACTAATAAGATCAGAAAGTAGAAATGCTTGTTGATTTGATTTGACAAACTTTCTAAACTTTTCTGTCTGATGAACTTCACAGTCTCCCACAAGTACTTTCTTTAAACAGCTATGGTCTTCTGTTTCTCATATGCTACTACACCCAACTCCTGTGGACCCTGCTGTGCTGGCCCTCCAACCCCCATTAACTACTTACTCATTTTAACATGGTATAAATCAAATAGAGAACATTAAGTATTTCAGTCGATGGAGGTTAATTTGTTTATCATATTAGCATAATAGCCCACACTGTGTCCCCTATAAACATACACTATTATAAAATTTCCAACTTACAATAAGCCTTTTTTTAAGTAGCTAGTAAATTGTGTCTACCAAAAAGAGAAAAATCCAGAGTCTGAGACAGAGAAGGTAGAAAGGAATTCAACGAGATCTATTTCACCAAAATGTAAGATGTGCCCCTGTCTTCCACAAGAGGATACAGTCTGAACTGTCTTGGAGCAATAAGCCTTTCGATATCAAATGACTCCATTCCCATTCTCATTTCTCCTGCCATTGCCTGCCTTGGATTGAGTGCTAAGGTCCAGCGCCTGTGGCTAGTGAATGCTCAAATCTAAACAGGCTAAATGGTCTAGCAGAATCCCAAGCTACACTTTAGACTAGGAACATGACACTAGGACAGCCCTCTCAGCAAAGAACTGTGCTAAGAACTGTCCCTATAGGACCCAGACAACTATTCTCAAGACACTGGGATCAACCTTGATCTGAAAGGCTTCTGTATTTCCTAAAAATACCAATGGACTGTTGAGATAGAATTTCTCTCTGGAATGAAAGCTACTTTTTCTTTTTTTTTTTTTTTTTTAGACAGGGTTTCTCTGTATAGCTCTAGCTGTCCTGGAACTCACTTTGTAGACCAGGCTGGCCTCGAACTCAGAAATCCACCTGCCTCTGCCTCCCAAGTGGTGGGATTAAAGGCGCGTGCCACCACTGCCCGGCAAAAGCTACTTTTAATCAGTAGTTGTTCCTACTGATAAAAAAAAAAAAAAAAATCCAAAATCTGAACATATCTAAGCTACCCACTAGGTATTAGATTAATTGTTAAGGAAAAGTACAAACTTAAGTGACCATAAAGAAACCTAACTTTCCTAATTACCATCAGCAAACACTTGAGCAGCCTTCAACTCCTGTTAGGTACAGGGGATAATAACAAAACATGTCAATTATAGATCTTAACTACATGATGTTTACAACTGAGAACACAAGGACGTATCCAGAAGCATGACAAGTCTCCTCAACCCGGTGTCATAGTCCACACCTCCAATCCCAGTCCTCAGAAGCTGTAGCAGGAAGATGAAGAGGTCCAGGCCAGAGGCCTAGACTGTGCATGAGAACGCTGTACAAGCCTGAGGGCCTGAGTTTAGATTCCCATCATCTTTGTTGAATGCGCACACTCTGTAAAATCGGAGCTTCCAGAGGACAGAGACCGAGCTCACTAGCCAGCCAGTTTAGCTCCAGTGGGAAGTTCCAGCTTCAGTGAGACCCTGTCTCCATGATGATGATGATGATGACAACAATGATGATGACGATGACAACGACGATGACAAAAACAGTAATAGTAATGTGGAGAAGGAAAAAGGCATCACTGTTGACCTCTGGCCTCAACATGGGCCAGTGTACCCACACACACACATGTACGCACATATGCATGCATGTACCACATATACAAAATAAAAATTGTATTTTTTATTGAAAATAGTTTTTATACAATATATTCTAACTACAGTTCCCTTCCCCGCCCCCAGCTTCTCCCAGTTCTTCCCCACTTCCTGACCCACCCAAATCCACACCATTTCTTTCTTTCATTCTTTTTCTTTTTAAAATAAAATTGGGAATCTGAAATAATAAGAAGATATGATAAGATCAAATAAACCAGAATAACACAAAACAAACAGGAAAAAGAGCCAAAGAAAAAACACGAGAAACATTCACACAGAGAAAATCCATAAAAAAATAAAATAAAATCAGAAACCATACCATATAAACAAAAGGTCTGTAAGGTTATTCTTTTTAAAGAATCTCCAGACAAAGCATTGTATGACAAAAAAAAAAAACCCAAAAAACAAAAACAACAACAAGCAAAAAGCAAAATTCCAAAAACACCACTGAGTTCCTTTTATATTATCTACGGTGGGTATGAGGCCTGCCCTTCAATGTGGTTTACGCACCCAGTGAGACTCTGTTGGAGAAAACTAATTTTCCTTTGTGAGTGGGAGCTCATATCCACTTCCCACCTTGGCACTGGGACCCTATCTGGCCTAGACCTGTGCAGGCCCTGTGTGTGCCTCCACAGTCCCCGTGAGTCCACAGGTACATCAGTCCTCTTGTATCCAGAAGGCCCTGTTTCTTTGGTGACCCCATCCCCTCTGGCTCTCACAATCTTTCTGCCTCTTCAGCAGAGTAACATTTTTATGAAGTTGACCTACTGCCATTCTCCTCGCCCAAAGGACTCGAGCAGTTTTCAGTTTTATGATAATATCAATCAACTTGATGGAGAGGTCAACTGTTGACCTTTAGCCTGGACTTAGGCAAGTGTACCTACATACATGTATACACACATACATGCAGACACCACATATACATTTTTAAAGTATTCTTTAAAGAGAGAGAGAGAGAGAGAGAGAGAGAGAGCTCAAGACTAGTCTGGCCTATATAGCAAGCCTCCGTCTCCAAAACAACAAAAACAAAAACAAAAACCAAGTCTTTATCTACTGTTAGCAATGTGTGCAGGTTTGGTTTCCCCCCACCCCCTACCAAAGGAAACCAAAGAGGGAGAGAAAGATAGAAAAGGATTTTTATCCAGCCCATATG
This sequence comes from Mus minutoides, assembly GCA_902729485.2. Classification (NCBI taxonomy): domain Eukaryota; kingdom Metazoa; phylum Chordata; class Mammalia; order Rodentia; family Muridae; genus Mus; species Mus minutoides. The sequence goes on from LR749581.1 coordinate 2,158,807, forward strand.
TAAAGCCTTAGAAGGGCACTACAGAAGAACAGAGCATTTTTAAATTCTGAATCTGAATTTCTGTAGTATTCACTGCTCAGCTGTCTCCATTTGGCTGACTGCTTTGCTTTAGCCAGCCTCCTGTTCCACATATGGTGGATGACCTGAGTGGTCCAGTTTCTAGTCTACTCCCACAGAACTCCCAGATATCTCACACTATGCCACATGTCTCTGCTTCCCAGCCTTCCATTCATAAAGACAACACTCACTAAAAACCTGACTTAATGCAAACAACAGCAAATGGCGGGGCTGGAGTAAGCATTGCCTGTGAGAAAACCTGAATATTCTGTGACTAACACGCCCTTCAATTTTTGATCTGCAACTTAGAAAGTAACTTCCTGATGATCTTAGGTAAAGCTATCACAAGGATTTGAGTTGAAATGGGATAGCCAGTAATACCTTTTCCCAGGTTAAAATGCACCCCTTCTATAACCTGAAATCGGGTTTACACTTGCTGGACTTTTTTGCCCCTAAATCATTTGCAAAATCATTTTTCTGGATGACAATTTAAATTTCCCCTTACTCAGAAACAAACCAGGAGGTGTGATGGTGTATGCCCTGAAGGAAACCGAGAGGCAATCCCCACGGTGAGGAGGTTGGGGACCCTGATAGGTAAAATATAATATCACAACTATGAACCTGGCCCATCATTTGCACTCCTTTCTCTCACCTACATTCATGTCCAACCACTCAGCTCTTGGTTTCATTTTTGCTCTGTAAACACCATCCCAAAGTATCTTACTTATTGTCTGGTTCCCCACAGGCACATAATCTGCACTGACTAAGACTTTTATGTGACTTGCCTCAACCCAAACTTCTAAAACATGTAAGAATTGGTTTATAAAACTGCTCAATAAATATATACTGAACTTAGTGTAAGTTTGTATGTTTAATAAACTGTGGTGTTCCTTATAGGTCTAAAACTAACTGGTAAACTTTTAGGGCCCTTACTTATTAGAACTGAGAAAAGAATGGAAGGAAGAACACATCTACTCACTAGGTTACAAACGACAGTTACAAATAAATGTTCAGCCAAATCAAAGTTTCTAAGCGGAACAGACATTGCTATTCTTTTGAGACTGCCGCTGTGTTTCCTGAGTCTAATGAGTGAGGATGCCATTCTGAAGTGACAGGCTCTGGAAAGTCGTTTTGAAAAGTAGGAAACTCTTCCAGAAAGTAATAAACGGTTCATGCCATAAGCAAATGGAAACTCTGGGGACAGAAGTCACTCTAACAAACGTTTTTATGAAGTTGAGCCACTGCCATTTCCCTAGCCCCCAAGATCTCAGGCAATTTTAGTTTTATGATGATATCAATCAGCCAAGTTCCGGTAAAATGAAGGTCCTTTTAAAGGGTTATTATAAACAGACTGGAGGTAAAGTTTGCTATAAGGCAAACAGGGGGTCGGTAGGAAGGAGGGCAAAGCACGTTGAAAATCCAATTCTTTCCTACGTTCCACAACATAACCTACATATTCCTACATAACCACATCCCTGATGTCCTACACCTCCCTGAGGAGAGCTTTTCCTCTTAACAAACAAACAGTAGTTCCTGGTGAGCATCCCACCCCCTCAACCCCCTCAAATCAGATATCCACCTGAGCTGCTTGACAACTTAACCAACATGGTGGAAGACAGCACCTTACAGGTATGAAATACACGGGGCCCATTGAGTGAGCTCCCTCGGACTGGGTGACCTAACCAAGTTTTCTCTTCTGGAAACCGTCATAAAGTTATATCCCAGCCACTACAGATGGAAGACCCAAACCGGAGCATCAATGCTGAATATGAAGCCTGCCTCCTGTGGGTGCTGTGAGCGGATTTTTCTCAGCACTCACCAGCTGCACTTCAACATCGGAGACCCGCCTGGATGGATCTCTCTGTGCAGAGGATGGTGGATGAGTTAACTACAGCGCCTAAAACGGCGCGCGTGGCCAAGCCCGCGCCGCCCAGTCTTCCGCGAGCTTCGGCTGCGGGAGGGCCACTCGGCCGGAGCCCCCCGGGGTCCGCGCGCGCACGAGGCCGTGGGCACGCGAGGCAGCCGAGACCGATACTCACCCGCAGAGGACAGCGGACGGTCGCCGCCAGCCGGCTCCAGGAAGAGACGAAGTCCGGCGGCCGGGCGCGCGGGTTCCAGCAGACGAGCGAGACCAGTGTCCCCAGCAGCAAGGCGGCCGCGGCGCAGCTCAGGTACAGGCTGAGGCGCAGCAGCACGGAGCCCGGCCCCGTGCCCGCCGCCGGTCCCCAGCCCGGGACCAGGCAGCACAGCGCCAGCACGGCCAGGGCGGCCACGGCCGCGGGCCCCCGCCAGCCCCAGCCCGGGCCGCCCGCCGTCCGCGGCCGGTCCGCGGAGCCCCGGGCAGCGCGGCAGGCGTCTGCGGCGGACGTGGGGCCGCGGCGGGCGCCGCTGCTGTCGGTGGCATCGCGGTGCATGCTGCTTCCTGGGCCGCTGGCGACAGGCTCATCTCCCGGCCCGCTGCCCCTCCGCGCCGCCCCGGGCCGTGGCCTGTGCGCGGCGCCCCGCCGCCTCGCCGCTCCCGCCGCCGCTCGGGAGGCAAGGGCAGCCCGCGCTCATGCCCTCGCCGGCGGCCCTGCGCGGGAACCGCTCCAACAGACACCGCCTCGTCCCCCCGCCCGCCTCGGTGCCGCCGCCCCGCGCCGGGCCCGCAGCTGCCCGCCGACCGGGCGCGCCCAGGTAGCGGGACCGCGAGGGGGACTGAAGCCCCAAGGGCTTGAGACGCGCGGGGGCGGGGGCGGGACCTGCGGCTGAGTGACAGTGGGGCGGGGTCTCCCCGCCCATCCGGGGGCGGGGGCGGCCGGAAAGGGGCGCGACCAATCGCAGTGGACCCCGCTACTTCCCGAGCCCCGCTCCCGCCCCCCCCCCCCCCCGGGGACCGCGTCTGTTCGTGGAAAATTTTGTTGCAGGTGTCAGAAGCCTGTGTTGAGCTCTGCTCAGGTACCCCCTTATTTTCGCCTCTCCGCTCCTCGCCTTGCCTACAGCCCGTTACCAGACGCTGGCCTTGTTCTCTAGCTCTCTGATTAACCTCGTACTGTCCCTGATCCTCTCTTTTACTACTTTCTTCCAACCTAACCGACCCCACTGCCCAAGGGTAGGGGACTAAAACAAACCTGGAGGAGTCAAGCGAAGCCTGTGGTTCCCACTTACTTATGGAAAGACTCCCCGGTGCCAGAGAGTGTACACAGCTGCCACAATCGATTTGGCTCCGATTTTGTGTTTTTGTTGCCAACAACTACTCGGTACAAAAGCTGTTACCCACGCAAAAGAAACTGGTTCAAAGAATTTTGAGAGAACATATTTTCCTTTCCTCTCTCGACTGCAGCCAGCCGGTAGTCTACAGACGATGTTTGCTGAGACGAAAGATGTCCAAATGCTATTCAATACTATAACAGAGCTGCCAAAGCCCATAAAGGGTGTTGACTGCCTTAGAGGGATGGTGGAAATGAAGGGTTTCTGAAGACACTAGGAGAGGATATAGAGTAGAGAAGACAAAAAAAAATATGAAATAAGAAAATAAGAGAAGCTTGACAGACAAGGAGCTAGCACCTCCCCCCATGACACTGTGATGAAGAATTCCAGGTTCTTTAACTTGTACTATTTTGTTTTGTGACAGGGTCTCTCTGTGTAAACCTGGCTATCCTGAAACTCACTATGTGGACCAGGCTAGTCTGGACCCCCCCAGAGATCTGCTTGCCTCTGCTTTCAGAGTGCTGGAATCAAAGGTGTGCAGCCTAAATTTGCAGTGTTCGCTGATATGTTGATGGGTAGTGCCCTCCGAGTAACAGACAAGTAAAATAAGCGTTACAATGCAGTGTTATATATTGTGGCTACACTGGGTTTTCGGTTTTGTTTTTTTCTGTAAAGGGGTCGTTCTATCTGTAATAAGCATTGTGCCAGTTCATCAGAAAGAGAAAAGTCACAATACTCATGAGGTAAAGTGCTTGCTTGCTTGCTTAAAACAATTACACAAAAAGTTATTATTCAAGAGAAGGCACAGGTGTACATTAACAGTCCACCCATGTATTCATTCCAGGTCTTCATAATAAATTTCCCCAATGCCATATGGATTTCAAGTGGGAGATGAAGTCATAGATTTAAAAATCATCCCTAAAATTTAATTCTAATAGAATGTAGTATTTAAGTGAATTATTTTTATAACTATTTAAAGACAAGTATGTTTCTCGTGTTTCTAAAACGGTTTCTTTTTAAAGATTTTTACATTTTATTTTATGCGAGTGCTTTGCTTGCCTGTGTTTGTTTGTGTGCCGTGTGCATGTGGTGCTCACAGCAAGAAAAGAACATGGGATCCCCAGAACTGGAGGTAGGAACAGCTATGCATGACCATGTGGATACTGGGAACTGAACCTGACTCCGCTGTAAGACCACTGAGTGCTCTTCACCACTGAGCTGTATCTCTCCCGCCCCAAGCTCGTCGCTTTTTAATATTAGTTGGTGTTCACAGAATATTGCATTCTTTTATACGGGCTAAGAAAACGTAGGAAGATAGTGAGTTTCTCATACCAAATGTGATTACAGAGAAAAGCTCTAGGCATTTCATCTTCACCCCAACAGATACTGTCGAGCCTGACGACAGATGGGGAAATAGAGGCACCTGAGGAATTTGACTCGATCGCAAAGCTAGTAGACATTGGAACATTGATGTCTCTCCACATAAGACTCCCTTCAGTTTCAACACTTAACTTCTGTACCACAGCATTTCTGAAGAACTCAATGATTTTATCATCTCACATTCCAAAGGAGCAAAAACAGGGTTTCATAAGCCCATGAGTCTAGGACCAGTGTGCCGTGCTCTAGAATGTCCAGTTGTGTTGCTCTGTGAGAGCAGAAGCACACTTGTTGCCCTGGCATGAACGGAGTGAGTATAATTAGCAAGGGGAAGCTGGCCTAACGTTCACTGCAGGCCAACTCTGTAACTGAAGTTAAGCATGGTTCCCAAAAGTAATGCAGGGCCGGAGAAGTGCTCACCCACACCCACAGTCTGACAGCTGCCTCAGAGCACACCCTCTCTTGCTGCTAGGCCAGCTCTGGTGTGTACGGCAGGAGGATCACTGACGTGAAGCAACGCCAAGAGATAGAAGGGCATGGCTGACCTCAGAAGGCATTGAAGAAAACGAGGCACAAAATCAGTGCCTCCGTAGCCTGAGTCCCGTAAATCTGAATCAAATTGTCCCTTTCCTGCCTGTAGTCACTGTGGGGTCCTAACAGGTCCTTTGAAAAGGTTTATTATATATATTTTATGTGTATGTGTGTGGACCTGAGTGGAGGTGTGTGCACTTGGTTTGTGGCCATGAGGCCAGAGTTTAGAGGAGAGCATCAACTCTCCAGGAACTTAAGCCACCAAGTGTAGGTGCTGGGCACCAAACCTGGGTCTTCTGGAAAAGCAACAAATGCTCTCAACCGCTGAGCCACCTCTCTAATGCCCATGTCCTATCAGTTTTAAGGGCTGAAAGAGAAAATTAAAAAATAATGTCTTGGGCACTGAAGAGATGGCTCAGCGGTTAAGTACACTGACTGCTCTCCCAGAGATTCTGAGTTCACATAGTGGCTCATAACCATCTGTAATGGGATATGATGCCCTCTTCTGGTGTGTCTGAAGACAGCTACAGTGTACTGTCATAATATACTTTTTTTAAAAATCTATAAAAAAAAAAGTAATATCTTACTTATATATTTTTTATTGTTAGTGCATTCTGACAGGCCCTAAGGCAATCTTCACCATCTTGTAGAAATCTAAGTGGGAATGAATGGCTTCTGACTGAACTCCCAATGAAGATAAGGAGGAAATGGCTATTTTTAAACGCCAGACAAAGCAGGTGGACATCACTCATCTTTGTCTAAGAATGTATTGGCAATGTTTACAGGATGGTGAACCTCTAAATGCAATTTCAGAACATATGTAAATTATAGTGGGTGGTGTTCCATATTTGTAAGTAAACATATTCATATTGAAAACTTATGCAAAGTCAGACTAGTGAGAGAGAATTTGGAACAGTCAGCCTAAATGGGATGTCTCTATCAAATCCCTCCTCTCCGAACCCAGGGAACGCCCTCAGAAGAGGAGCCAGAAAGAATGTAAGAGCAGACTGGATGGAGGACTGAAAGAAAGCCAGGCCCTCTAAATCCACATGAGCAAAGCTCATATGAACTCACAGAGACTGGGGCAGCGTGCACAGGGCCTGCATGAGCCTGCACCAGGTCCTCTGCGCTTATGTTATGGCTTCTACTTTAATGGGATTCCTGATGAGCAGATGAATGGGTCTTTGATTCTTGTGCCTTCTGTTGGGCTCTTTTCCTTCTGTTACCCAACTTCGATGTGGTAGTTTTTATCTTATTATATTTGATTTTGTTGTATTTTATTATTGTCTCTTAGAAGTCTGTTCTTTTCAACTGGGAGACCAGAAGGGAATGGACCCGGATGGGAGGGGAGGGGGGAAGACCTGGGAGGAGTAGAGGGAAGGAAAACCATAGTCAGGATATATTATGTGAGAAAGGAATCTATTTTAAATAAAAGGGAAAAAAAGAAAACTTATCCAAAAGTCATTCATCTTTTAAAAAAGAAACAGATTTTAAATTACTGAAAGTGAAATCAGTGTATACCAGGACAAATAGTTGTCAAAGGTCTATCCTAAAACTGAAATCCAGAGAATATGATGTCAATCGCCTTTGCATAATGAACTACCTCTACATAAGTCATCTATGAATGCAGAGTACAGGGCAGACATGTCAGGTATGGGCTAGGCTCAGCTGCAAGTTCTGCTCTTCCTGTCTGGGTCTCCGGTGGAGAGGGAGCCAGCTGGCACATAGCACAAGGGGCACTGTCTTCCTACCCTCTAAGAGACTAGCTTAGGCTACTTATTCCACATGGCAGTATTGGGGATGGAAATTTGAACTTTGTTTGTTTGTATATAGCTTTTGCTGTTTGTGTATTTTTCCCCTTTGATACCGTCAGGAGAAAACAAGGAGCAGTGTACATGTGTGGGGGGGTGGGGATTTTTTTCATTTAATGTTTATGTTTTTGTATATGTGTGTTGGGGTGGGGTGAAGTACCCTAAGTGGCTGGAAGAGACATTGGATCCCATGGAGCTGGAGATAAAGGCATTGTAAACCACCAGATGTGGATTCTGGGAATTGAATTCAGGACTTCTGGAAGAGAGACAAATATTCTTACCCCTGAGCCATCCCACCACCCACACCCCTGCCCCATACATGATGGGTGATTAGTAGTAATTATAACTCATCTGTTTACTCTTTCAATGACCTACCAAAATTTGGCTAAATAAATACATTAATCAATTTTTTGGTGGATCATCCAGATCAGTAGAGTCTAGGGATTTGTTACTAAAAATATATTAGTTACCATTTCTGGCCCTGGGTATCTATAATCCTTATCATCTATCCTCTCCTATTGAGGATGGCATCAGAGGACACAGATAGGTGATATCTATGTTTGCCAATTGTGAAGTCTATCCTAGCCATATAATTTAATTCTTACTAAATCACTAATATTTTCAAGTTATAAAACCTAAAAATAACTATAAACTCAACCGGCCTTTAATATCCAATATTAGTAATTGGCAAATTATTAAGACTTTGATATCTCATGATCCCAATAATGCATATGGGTTAAACTTTTGAATGTTCTATGTGCTACTTCACTACATTTTTTTTTGAGGACAGAGAGAAATAGATCACCATGGTCTGGATGTTTGAAGTCTCCTTCCAAATACCTATGCTGAAGCCCAATTACCAGTGATTAGCTATTGGAAGATATGACTACAGGAAGGGCATTGGCACAGCCTGTATGGGTGATGTTAGCGTCTCTTAAAAAGCTATAGAGATGGCTCATCAGTTAAGAGTTCTGGCTGCTCTTCCAGTGGTCCAGGATGGATGAGATTTCCCATACCACCTGGCATCTGTAAATCAAGTTCCAGGGCATCCAACACATTCTTCTGGCTTGCTTGAGCACTGCACCCAGGCAAAATACCCACACACATGAAATAAAAATAAAGGTTAAAGCCGGGCAGTAGTGGCACACGCCTTTAATCCCAGCACTTGGGAGGCAGAGGCAGGCAGTATTCTGAGTTTGAGGCCAGCCTGGTCTATAGAGTGAGTTCCAGGACAGCCAGGGCTACACAGAGAAACTTTGTCTCAATAAATAAATAAATAAATAAATAAATAAATAAATAAATGTTAAATTTTTTAAGGGGCTATGAATCAGATGTAGTGGGGCAAGCCTGAAATCCTAGAATTAGAAGAGGAAGATTGGGAGTTCAAGGCCATCCTCAGTGAGTTTGAAGACAGCCTAAGCTCCATGAAACCCTGCCTCAAGAAAGGGGAGAAGACATGAAGTAGAAACTTAAGGGTTCTTTCGAGAGTTTTGTGTTTGTTGGAAGGTGTTTTGGTGGGGCATGAAGGAATGTTTTCCTGAAGTGGACACAGGTGGAAAACTAAGGCCAACTCCTGAAGAAACATTTTGCTGAAGCAGACACAGGTGAGAGGATGTTCTAAAGCAAGCATGTGAAAGGACACGTGATGAAGGCTTCTTGGCTAACAGCACGCATGTATTGGTCTGCCTTACATTATGTAGTTGAGCTGCATTTGTTGGGACTCCTTAGAGAAAAATGCACCAGACAACTTGTGGTGGTGTGCTATAGTTTCTTGCCGCTTCCATAGACTGGGGCTGATTGGCAGAGTGATGTCAGCTGAGACAGATGTACATGTTGAAACAAGACACATGCTGACACAAGACCCGTGGAAGACAGATTATGCTTGGAGGATATAAATAGGACTCAATGGACAGTGACAGAGGCTGAGCTAGGCTTGGGAACAAGCCCTCTCAGTCAGTCAACAGGTTCTCCAGCTCAGGAATGAGGATTAAAAAGAAAAAGGACAGACGACATTGTAGCATGACCCCAGTCAATTCTGAGACTGAAGGCAAATTTTTATTTTCCAATCCACTTTTTAATACCATTTTAATTATATGCAAGTATTTTGGGCAAGCAGTACAATAAGGAACTAACAAAGCAGCAAGCTAAGTCCTGTGATTACTCTCATGACAATCGTTTAAAAGGCCTTGTCATAACAGACTGAAATACTTGAGCCCACTTCTTCGTCCAAGCCCAAAATCTTGCCTGAAGCCTAGTTCTTCTGTTCCACCCTAAGACTAAGATTCCTGCCTTACTTGAATTCCTGCCAGGCTTGAATATAGAGCTAGCTGTGCAATGCTTGTGGGTCTCATGTCTTCACTGATCTTCGCTTAGCTGAGAGAGGCTTAGCAAAGAAATTCTTCTGGCGTTCCTGATGGTCCCTCCTAGTGACTCATGCCAAAGCTGGGGCCTGGTTCTCTGCTAGGAACTACCACCACTGCTGCTGACTTGGTATTTCTATGAGATGGTTGCAAGTAGATCGAGCTGCTACTGCTGACCTGTGAACTGAACTGCCAATTTACAGACAACACAGACAGGATTTGATGCAAAGAACCATTTCTAAACAGGTCCACTTTCCCCCATATCCTTTCTTCTCCACTACCTCTGGTGGGTGGTGGGCTAAAAGGGAGGTTAAAGTGTTTAAGAACCATCATTAGAAATAAGGTTTAGACCCCTGCCTTGATTCTTACACCGGCACAGAGAAAGGCCATCTCTGAACCAGGAATCAAGGTGCCTTACCTGCTGACACCTTGAACTGATTTTCCTTTCTCCAAAACTGTGAGAGAGAAGATACACTATAGGATTTGTTGCAACCAGCCTGAAGAACAATAATGAATCAAGACTTAAAAAAAAAATTCAGTCTTCAAGAGAATCGTTATTAAAAGTCAATTGCTTTTATTGTAAAATACACAAAACGGAAATTTTACCATAGTAACCATTTTCACAGTGTAGTAGTAAATACATTCATGTTGTGTAACTATCATTATCCATTTCCAGAATTTCCTCTAGCAGGCAATTGCATAGATACTCTGCCACCAAAGAACTTACAATATTCATGTCCAAAACTTTCTCTACCAAACAACTGTATGGAAGCTCTTCCATCAAACAACTTGCCATTCTCCTCCCAGAACCGCTTCACACTCACTCTGACTTGTGTCCATGAATTACATTATTCTAAGCCTCTTAGACATGGAATCATGTATTCATCTTTTCTGACTAGCTTTTTTTCATTTAGCATCATTTCTTAAACTTTCATGTATTAGGATTTCATTCCTTTTTTGTGATTGGGTAAAATTCCACTGTATGTACGCAAGTGCCTGTATCAACATTTTATGTTCATAGACCCAGGCTGTTTTTATATTTTGAGTATTATAAATAACAATGCTATGAATCTGGATGTACAAATATCCAAGACGCTGCTTTGAATTCTTTTGAGCATATATCCTGAAATGGAATTGCTAGTTCATATAATTCTATTTACTATTTTCAAGGAAATACCATAATTTCCTGTCCTGCTGTCTTATGTATCGACTATGCAAAAGGCTTCCAATTTCTTTGAGTCTTGTCCATCTTGTTGTCTATTTCTAGTTTTTGCAACAGCTATTTCTAAAATGGTAACTCTCCAAGTGGGGCTAAAATGGACCTCATTGTCTGATTTTGTATGCTTGATGTGCAGGTACAGGTATACCACAGTGAATCTGTGGTTCTAGGGTAACTTTGTGAGCACAGGTGTGTCATAGAAAAGTTGTGAGGCTGTAGCCAGTTTTCTCCTTCCACTGTGGAATCTGGAAATCCTATTCAGGTTGTCAGGTTGGCTTTGGAATGACTTTGTACCGGTTGTGCTCTCTCCCTGGACTTGGATGTTTCCTTGTGTTCCGGGATCTAATTCTAGTCATCTGGCAAGCACATTTATCTACCAGACACGATCATCTCACGGGCCTTCACAGATTTTGATGTGCATTTCCTTAGTGGGTAGGTAGTGAGTGTCTTAGTGACTTTTTAATTGCTGTGTCAAAGTACCATGACCAAGGCAACTTATAAAATAGAGCGTTCGGTTGGGTTCCCAGTTTCAGAGGGTCAGAGTCCATGATAGCAGAGCAAAGGCATGGCATGGCAGCAGGGACAGACGACAACTCCCTTCTTAACCCAAAAGCAGGAGGCAGAGGGATAGAAGGTTTTTTGAGACCTTTGCCAAAGCTCACTCCTAGTGCCACACTTCTAACAAGGTCACACCTTAGTCCTTCCCAAACAGTTCCACCAACTGAGGACCAAGTATTCAAATACATGGGCATCTAGAGGCTTTTTTCGTTCAAACCATCATATTCAGTGAAGTCCCTGTGTTTTCTTGTACTGTTGGCTATTTGTATCTTCTTTGGAGAAATGTCTACTCAAACACTTTATATCTACCCTGATAGAATATTTTTTCATTAGTTAAAAATTAAGTGAAATACTTTCTTTGAGCCAACAAAATGAAGAAAAAAAATTTTCTTTGTTAGTAATCAGGACCCAAAAAATGTAAAATATATTGTTCAAAATAAGAATTCTTTCTTGAGTCTGATGGCTGTGGTTGTGATCACTCACACACACACACACACACACACACACACACTTGATTAGAAACACCTAGACATTTAGTGAAGCTCACCTCTGGGTTTGTCTGTGAGGGCATTTCCAGAGACATCATGTGGGCTCTGATCTCATCAATGAAGTGACCCTTGATGGATTCATAATATGCTGGCATTATTAGCTGGTGGTGATAGGGAGGAGGTGGGGCCTAGGTGGAAGAAGGTCACTAGAGGTATCTCTAGCGTTATACCTTGCCCTGGCCTCTTTTTGTAGGCCAGATTCTCCAGTCTTATAATTCCATGAACTACTGCTCTGTAGTGCCATGAAGGACTGAACCCTCTCAAAATGTGAGTCAACACATCTTTCCTCACTGTGTTAGCTATTCTGTCATGGCTCTGACAAACAATGCACTGGTAGTCCCTAGGATATAATGTTAAGTTTGTGCTTGCTTCCTTTGTACCTTTATTTAAGTGCTGGGAACTTACTATGGCTGTAACAAATTACTACAAAGTTAGATGTATTAAACAACTCATTGATTTGGATCAGGGAGCTGTGGAGGTGAGAAATCTAAAATCCAGGCATATTTGAGTTTTTGGGGGGTAGAACCCACTTCTCCCCTCTTTTCAGCCTTCCAGAGCTGCATGCATTCTTTGGTTCATTGACTTCCACACATCACTCAACTATTTTGTGTTACTAGCTCCTACCATTAACTGGCTTGGAAGCTTTTGCCTCTCCCTTTTATAGGGACTTATAGTGACTGATTACACAATGAGCTCCTGGATAATGTCAATTTAATTGCATCAGCTAAATTCTTGTGCCAAGATAAAGTAACATATTCGTGTAGTCTGGTGATTAGAGGATAGAGATCAGGAGTGCGGTGCCATTTCTGACCCTTAGATGTGTCAACAAAAAATTATGGTACTCAACCGTCTATAGAGATCATTTTTTAGATTGCTTAAAGTGGACCTTCATCATCAGAAGGGCCATCCTTCATAGGTTACCTGCCCTTGGTGCATATGAATTATGCTTAAATTTGAACTTTTTTTTTCCTTTGACACGGGCCTCACGATATAGCCCTGGATGGCCTAGAAGTCACTATGTAGAACACTGATCCCTCTTCCTCTACTCCTAAATGCTGAGATTAACGGCATCCGCCACCAGGACTGGTTTGTGTAAAGAGCGTTTTGCTGAAATAAAATCGAACAAAACACACAGTCGCCCTCCATTTTTATTATTGTCATCTTGTTACAGAATTACAAGATTACAGCGTCTTTGTAGGAAACCATCCCGGACGTCTAGACCTACCGCAGCGTCGTGGGTAGGCGAGCAGGTGATGCCCTGGACAACAGGGAGGCCTTGGTGGCCTCCTTTCCGTGAGCCTCCAAGACCTCGCGAGGTCCTGCCGAGAAGCTGTCGCCCTTGCAGCCCCGGCCTGGTCACTTTGACCGGGTCTCCCAGAACTATGGATGACTGGAGCGCGGCCCTCACTCTCACCGGCAGAGACTCGGCTCCGCGCTCGCCCCGCCTTTCCCCTTCCGCTGAGTCCATTCCTGGGAGCTTCCGCGGGCGCTCCGGCCTGCGCCAGTCTCCGTTAGCTTCTACCGCGGGGGAAGGAGAACGGTGGAGGTGTGGCTGCGCGTGCGCAGAGGGAGCGAGAACCGGAACGCTCGGCGCGGCGCGAGAGTCGGTGGCGGCCACGTATCACAGGTGAGCGGCGCTCGGGCTTCCGCATCCGGTCGGTCTCCAGCGAGCGAGACGGCCCTCCCCTGCGTTCGGGGTCCGTTTCCCCGGTTCGGTGCCCGACGGAGGCGAGCACCCGGGGTGGGTACCGCCGAACCTCCGCGGGAGGACACAGGCTGTCCTCAGCCCTAGGCGCCGCCTCGCTAGTCCGCAGGGCGAGCGACGCCGTAACCGCTATAGAAAAGAAAAAAAAAAAAAAAAAAAAACGGTAGCCCGGCCCGCATGACGCGAGAAGGGGCGTGGAGTCGGGGTCTGAGCCCACGGGTGCCCTTCTCTGGGAGCTTGAACCCGAACCCACAGCTCTGAGGAACTTGTCTTTTGACTGCTAAGTGCCAGAGTGTGAAGAGGCAACTGACTGGGGTCCTGGACGAAGCCCCAGATTCCTGAAAACCAGGTGTTCAGTTTGAGCCAAGATTTTTGTATGCTTAATTTGGGGCCTTGTTGTGTCCATATCGACAGATAAGGACTATCTCAAATGTACAAAATGACGTTTTTAATGACAGGTTATTCGACTATTCTTTCTGGTGTATTGAGAAAGCGCTGTTATTTCTACTGCTAGTTCTGCATAAGCTAAAACATCGCTCTCCAAGTAACTTCCAGGTAGCTTTGACAGAAACCTGGCTGGATCCACCAGAGTGTTGTTAGAGTCTCATGAACCGTCATTTGATTTTTATCCTTCTCCGGTGTGTTGTAAGATAATCTTAATGATCCTATAAAACTACAATTTTTTTCTTGCCTATTCCCGAATGTAAGTTGAATAGAAGCAACCTTGATGTAAATTTTGGCAAAAGAATTGTTAATGAGGGAGATTGTCCTCTTAAATTTTCCTGGAACTTAAGTTTATGTGGGTACAGCCACTCTTGCCCAGTAGAAATTCTGAATATAAACACCAGAAATTTGACAATACACTAGGCAGTGGGCCACCTCTCCAGAGGAGAAAGGGACGTTCTCAAAATACGCTGGCAACATGATGGTTTTATTCTGTTTACATAGGAAGCAGAGTAAGAACGTGGGCTGAGCCTTAAGTCTCCAGACCTCTTTGTGGGATTAACGTTCTCTCAGTGTTTACCCAACTGTTGTAGGTCTTTTTTTAGACACTGGATGTAAAGGTGAACAAGACCTCTGAAGCGCCCAGTCTGGTAAGAGTGGCTATACCACCTCCTCCTTCATCCTCTCCTCTCACTATTTTTCTCCAGAGCTTAGGTGATCCTCTTAATTCGGCTCCACTTGTAGCTGGCTTTAAGCATACGCCAACTCTAGCCGGTCTCCTGAGGAGACTACTACAGGCAAAGTTTTAGACAAATCTATCCCTTTCTGGTTCTGCTGTTGGACCCCTGGAAACTAATTAGATGAGACAGCATCAAGGTAGAAGGCTACAGCACAATTCCAGGGGTCCTTCATCCGGTGCCATTCACCGTTTCTTTTGAGAAATGGCCTTGTTTGCCCTCTCCTCCCCCAGCTGGAGCACTGGAACTATTTAAGCTTTTCTAATCCCAACCAACCTACTTCTGAATAAACCTAAACATACACTTCAGTAAGATGTCATACATCTGTTAGTCAAGATGTACTGTTTCTGAGCAAACCATCAATAACATCTGTTATTATGACGATTGCTTTTTTCCTTTAATAAACTTGTTGGGGGCACGCTCATTAGTATTTGTGGAGGTCGGGAACACCTGGAGGACTTAGTTTTCATCTTCCATCCCAGAAGTCCCAGGAATCAAACTCAGGCTGGCAGGCTTGGTAGCAAGCACCATTAATGACCCAGTGATCTCAGTGGTCCTAAACTGACTTTTCGTTTATGGTTAAGATTCTGCAGTCTATCTCATAATTTAGTGATTTTTTTTTTTGTCTAGTATGAAATTCTTCAATTTCAAGAAAATTAGAGCTAGTACAATGTATTTTTACATTTAGTGCTGGGTCTATCCATTTGGGAAGTAGTTATCCTAGATGAGATAATATTGCCCTTAACACTTGAAAATCCAGTACTACTCAATTTAAATTTCCATCCAGTTCTCTTATATTACCATTTAGTAACAATTTCGAATTTCCATAGATCGATCAGTGACATTTCAAACTCATGGATGAGACCCCCCAGTAAGAAACAGGTTTTATATCAAGGACCACTATACGGAATATATATATATAAAGATAGAAATAAATTTCATGAAACATTACTTCATATGTGGCATACACTCTTCAATTTTTGTTTTTTGTTTTTTTGGTTTTTCGAGACAGGGTTTCTCTGTATAGCTCTGGCTGTCCTGGAACTCACTTTGTAGACCAGGTTAGCCTCGAACTCAGAAATCCGCCTGCCTCTGCCTCCCCAGTGCTGGGATTAAAGGCGTGCGCCACCACGCCCGGCTCCACTCTTCAATTTTTATTCTCCTGTGCTTTAAAGATTAGCATGACCTACTGAATTTATCTTACATTGAGTTATGACATGTACTTTATTATAATACTTTAGGTTACACTTTCAAACTGTTCTTTTGAAATTTAAGGAAACATAAAAATCATTATAATTGCAAAGTTATTAACCAGAAATGATAGAGGAGGGAAACAGCGAACTGTAATTTCAGGCCTTTATTGTTTTCAAAGGAAAATTATCTTACAAAAACAAAACAAAAAACTATTTAAGAAGAGGGAGCAAACTGGGCGTGGTGGCGCACGCCTTTAATCCCAGCACTCGGGAGGCAGAGGCAGGCGGATTTCTGAGTTCAAGGCCAGCCTGGTCTACAAAGTGAGTTCCAGGACAGCCAGGGCACACAGAGAAACCCTGTCTCAAAAAACCAAAAAAAAAAAAAAAAAAAGAAGAGGGAGCTAATTTGGTTATAAAGGAACCTGCCATTCGTTCAGTATTTTGACTTTTTTAACATGAGTGGCTAGAATGATATCTAATATTCTGGGGACCCTGCCCTAACTGGCCTTTCCTCAGTTTTGTCCCCTCCTTTTCTTAATGTATTTATACTCCTAGATGTTTAATGTATGCTCTTCCTACCTATCATCTATGACTTTTTCTTTATGTATGTGCCTACTGAAGACTACAACATAGTTTCCTGTTATTTTATTGTTGCTCATTTAGTCCTGATTTTTAATTCAACACTATTTCTTTATAGATCTCAATGTATCCTTTTTATCGGATCTTGATAATATTTTACTTATCCATTTCTTCTTAGACATTAGGAGAGGATGCTTATAACTTGTAGCTGTTACAGAGCTTATTATACGCATTCTTGTACATGTCCCTGGATCACAAACCAGAATGTGTGAAGCCAAGCTTTATGCCTGGGTATGCCTGGTTTAGTTCATCCTTCTTCATACATGAAGCATATTTTCACTTATATTGTACATTGTAGTTGTCATACCAATGGGAAATGTTACAATGCAGTGCCGTCTCTTCTAGCAAGTCAACTTTTGTCTCCCCTCAACTTATTTAAATATGTTATTCTTAATCCAGTACAGATATATATTTTTTTCATCCATATATATTAACTATAGCAGATCTACAAACTTCAACCAAATTACATAATAAAGATTTTGGTCTTTGGTGGAGTCTGTTTTTTACCCTCTTTTTGGAGGACAGTATGAGTGCTTCAGAGTCCCAATGAAAGATATATTCAAAAAGATAGCATACACATACATACACACACACACACACACACACACACACACACACACACACACACACACATATATATATATATATATATATATATATATATATATATATATATATAATCCACATTTGCTGTTAATTGTTTTGATAAGAAATAAAGAGGATTCTTTATCTTTTAAAAATTAAATTTTAGTTTTATAAATTACTTGAGAGAGTAGACTTTGATATCTATCCAGATACTGTGATAGCTAAAATTACACTCTTTGAGGAGATTCTATCTCTTTGTTTGCTAGAGATCAAGATCTCCACTTCTAAATTATAGTTTCAGTCCCCCTCTGACACTTCAGATTTTTAAGTTGAAATAAGGCATTAATCTATGCTAACAGCTTGAAACTAACATCTTGAATTTTAATGGAGTTATGAATTTCCTACCATACTGCTTCTCAGTGTTGTGCGCCTCTGTTTGAATCTAGGTTTGTGTTAAATTTTTAACTAATCTGTACTTTTATTAATCTTTACCTAGCTTATATTAAATAAAATAAATATTAAATAAATAAAATATTGTGAGCCTGCTTGTCATCATAATTTTAAATTATATTTCATGTTTAAGTATTTCAAATACCTTAAAAAGTAGACTTATAAGTCTAGCAAGGAAAGCATCCTAAATAGTTTCTTATAAAATTACATGTTTAGTCAATCAGACTCCCTTAAGCATTTAAAGATAGGTTCAGGCAACACTTTACAGGTCTAAGGGCAGGAAGTGTAGCTTAGTGGTAGAGAGCTAATTAAGCCTCAACAGTGCAAGTTATAAATAAGTAAATGAATTCATGTCGAGCTTGGCATGGTAGTGCATGCCTTTAATCCCAGCTTCCTGTGCTTAAGGCAGGCCAGTCTCTGAATTTGAGGCCAGCCTGGTCTACATAGCAAGTTCCAGACTAGCCAAGGCTACATAGTGAGATCATGTCTCAACAAAGCAAAAATCAAAATTTATTTCTAATATGTAAGAAGGCTTCAAGACCTTAAAGACAGAAAAAGTTATTTGGTGATAAAAATGTGTGAATACATCCTTACTAACTCTTATGTTGTTATTGATAAAAGTTTTATTACTCTTAAATCATACCCATACTTATTTTCATGTCTTCCTTTGGGCTGTAGGGCCACTTAACAGTAAATAAAAATTTGTCCTGTCTTCTGTAGGATATACATTACATAATCTTCTAGTGCCCAGTTTACTGTGCTGAATTTATTTAAACACAGTAAGCAGCCTTGCCTCATTGGCTGCGTATTAATTATGGAAATGTTTATGTACCCGTTCTTCAGCATAACATATGTTCCCTTTGAATGTCATTGTGGACTTAGGAGCTCTTGCAGAAATTTTCATTTATATATGTACTTTGTTTTTAATTTGTACAGTGTCAGGCCTTTTAAACTTTGAGATGGTTAACCTTGAGAATCAATCTGACTGGGTAAATAAGTACCTGGAGTGTGATTGTGAGGGCGTTTCTGGAGATTACTAAAAGAGATTACTAGACTGGTCGTGAATGTGGGAGGCTGCATCCCACGTGGCTTAAAGCAACCCCCACCAATAGAACGCCTACCATTGCAGCCGTTGTCTTGATTTGCTTTCTCTCCAGCATGAGATGGACAGCTCGGCTTCACATCCTCCCTTCTGTGATGGACCATGAGCCAAAATAATTTTTCCATTAACTTCCCTTAATCTGTCTTACGTTAGATATTTTTAGAAGGGCAAACTGGCTTTATTACCATTACTACAGGCATATTTGATTACTTGTTGGGGAAAGTCTGAGGCTTCAATAAGATGCTTATTTTTCTTTGCTTCCAGCAATAACACCAGCTGCCTCCAGGGACTCTTTGTTTTATTGAGGTGTTTTTTTATTTATTTATTTTGTGACTAGGTGTTTTGCTTGAATGCATGTATGTGTGCTATGTGTATGGCTTGTGCTTGTGGAAGCCAGAGGAGGTTGTTGGACCTCCCAGAACTGGAGTTAGAAGATGGTTGTGAAGTATCATGTAGGTTAGGAAACAAACCTGGCCCCCTTGAGAAAGCAGTAAGCACTCTTACACATTGAGCCATCTCTTCAGCGCCTTGTTTTGGTTTGGTTTGGTTTTGGTTTTGGTTTTGGTTTTATTTAATGGAGAGCAAGATTGGAACCTAAAGCCTGAAATCGAGGTTATCAGTAATAATGTGATACTGCTTTTAGGTCACTATGGTAACAGAAATAAGGAGATACTTTTAAAGGCTATAACTTTATAGAAATGATTTTAGGAGCTGGGCGTGGTGGCGCACGCCTTTAATCCCAGCACTCGGGAGGCAGGGGCAGGTGGATTTCTGAGTTCGAGGCCAGCCTGGTCTACAAAGTGAGTTCCAGGACAGCCAGGGCTATATAGAGAAACCTTGTCTCGAAAAACAAAAACAAAAACAAAAAAAAAAAAAAAAAAAAGAAATGATTTTAGTATAGTTCTTATTATGCGGGCTAGTAAGATATTTTACATGAGCTTTTAAAATCATTGTAGACAAGCATAAACCTGTAGTTCAAGTAATTTAAGGTCCATAACAGAACAGTGTCCTTATTCCATACTAGAAATAACTATTTAGAAGTTTAATTCATTTCTTCTAATGTTTAATTTCATGTATCTAAAAGATGTGGTATTTTTTTATTTTAGATGTGCCAATGTTAAAGTGTTCCATACCAGACCCCTTTAATGCATTGAATCATGTATACTCCTCTGCAGTAATATTTCCTGAGTTATAGCTTGTGATTAAACATTCAGAAATTTGTTTGGAAGCTAGTTAGTTGTATTGCCTGTTATGCATCTTGGGATTTCTTCTGCTCAGTGAGAAAGGATGGGGGAGAATGACTAGGAGTCACAGCTCTCCACGTGCAGTAAAAGAACAGAACAGGATGGTTAACGAGTAGTAAAATGCTGAAGCTCACTGGCTCATTCCATTATTTGTCCTAGAATAATCGGTGATTGAATGACTTACCTGATTCTGTGAAGTTTTAATATCAGCAGTGATTATTAATCTTGATTATTAGTTTGATATGGTTGAGAGATACCTTCGAGAAATTAACAAAGCATACATGGGTGTGTGTAAGGAGATTTCAGGGACAGTTAAGTCAGAGCCTTAAGCTAACGATAGTCATTGGGTTAGTGGTGGGAAGTAAAGAAGAAGTAGATGACTGGCTGGCTGGGAGTGCCCCTGAATGGCCTGCCTTGCACCTTTGCTCTGCTGCTTGGCTGCTGTGAGTTAACCAGCTTGGCTCAGCCACACGCTTCTGGCCATGGAGGATCAAATCATGAGCTAAAATAAAGCTTTCCTTATTTTATTTTGGTATTTTATTATACTGACAATAAATGGCTTTTAGCCATTTGGTTTTTCTTCTTTTAAACTTTAATTGTACTGTACATATGGGAGACTTTCCTTTGGATTCTGCAATATGCCGGCCCTGGTGAACTGTGAACTCTGAGACTGTTGTATAATTTGATATCCCTAGAACTCCATCATGACTTCACAAACTTGGTTTACTTTTTGTTTGTTGTACTACAACATTTCTTTTTTGGGGAAATAAAAATGAAACGTATTTGGAAGTTACTCCGGTCTGATAGTTGTACTTTCCCCTTTTCAGATATACTTTTGGCATCATGGATCGGTTTGGAGATATCTCAGAAGGTGAAGTAGACCATTCTTTCTTTGACAGTGATTTTGAAGATGCAAAGAAATGTGAAAGTAATTCCATTTTTGACAAGCAAAATGATGATGACCTTAAGGAAAGAATAAATAAGGACACCAAAAATGTAAACTTGAAATTTGGAATACAAAATGATCATCTTAAGGAGAAAATAAATAATACAGAAAATGTGAACTTGAAACTTGGGATACAAACAAAGGAAAGTTACCTTACTCAGAAAGGAAATGAAAGAAAAGCAAACTTTTCTTCAAAGGAACAACATATAGAACATGATCCTACACAAACAAGAAGTTCCTCAGTGCTGACTTCTTCAAGATCAAAAAAATCGTGTGATGCCACAAAAGGACATAAATTAAACTTGCCCATTCCAAATAGAATTCCTAAAATTTTGAAAGGTGAGGATGATTACTACACGGATGGGGAGGAAAGCAGCGACGATGGGAAGAAGTACGTGAGGTCTAAGTCAGCTAAGCCCTCTAGTAACTTAAAAAAAAATGTGAGTAAGAAGTATCCCAAAATCAGTTCCTCCTCCTCTTTGTCTTCCTCATCTTCAAGATCAAACTCAGACTGCTCAGATATGGGATCTGACAGGCAAAAAAAATCTGATTCACACTCATCAGGGAAATGTGTTTCTAGTGTAACCCCCTCGTCACCAAAACAGAGGTGTAAGTCAGGAAGAAAATCAAGTGCACAGCCTTCCAGTACTAAACAAAAAACTGGTGACTATCATGAATCCGAAGACAGTGTAACAGATGTAACTCCTTTGTCAACTCCAGATATCAGCCCTGCCCAGTCGCTTGAGTTGGGCCAATCACATGATCAAAAAGTAAAAGTTAAAAAACAAGAAAATGTGAGCCGGGATGTATATGAGGATGTGGAGGCTTTAAAGAATGATTCAAGATGTCTGAAATCAGCCAAAAGGAAAGAAAAGCATGGACATAATTTTGCTCCAAAATCATCAGTGTTAGATGCAAATCTAGACCGTAGATCCAAACAAAAAGTCTTACATGACACAATGGACCTTAATCATCTGTTGAAAGGTAATTTTTTAACTTCTGTATATTAAATTTGTATCTTAATAACTAAACTCAACTATTAAGTGCTATGCATATGCATGAGTTTTTCTGGTCAGTGTCTTTGAGATGATTGATATTTTAATAACTTTCCAGATGTATTCCATTATACCATAAAATACTTGGAGTATCATTTGAATTGTCAGATAATTAGATCAATTAGGACTAGAAATTTCAGATTAGTTTTCAAGTCTTCTCAAACTTCAAGTGCCTTGTACTCTTCTGAAGCAGTCCTGTCTTCACTCATCAGCTACCAGTAAATAACTGCACTGCATTCCACTGTTCAACTTCACACATGACAGTGTCCAGAAAAACACTTCCTCTAACTCTCAAAGCACAAGAAGCCTTGTAAAGAAACATCTCCAGACAGCTTGCACTTAGGTGTTTTTTAGTTTCCCAAATTGCTTTAGTTACACTCTTCATTCCTGAAACATTCATCGACTGTGGGGAGAGACATCCGAAGCCAATCAGACTCCTGCTGAAGTTAGTTAGGGGTGGGAGTTACAAGGCCCAAGATCTACTGTGGAGGACTGTAGAAATAGGTGCAGACTGGGAATATCATGTTTGTTCACTTCAGTTCCTTTAAATGTGCATATAGAACATTCTGGAATCTCATTCAGTCAACTGCTCTGTTGTGGTAACTAGAACCCTGATGGCTAACCATTTTATCCAGCCCAGTGTTGATAGCAGTTCTACTTGCCAGGGGCTCATAGTTCTGGATCAACATGCTGTTTCCTTCAGGCACTCTGTGATGTGTGTGACAGCACATACAGTAATAAAAGAGCATTCAGGATTTGGAGGGATGGCTTGATGATTAAGAGTACTCACAAGCAGATTTCTGAGTTCGAGGCTAGCCTAGTCTACAGAGTGAGTTCCAGGACAGCCAGGGCTATACAGAGAAACCCTGTCTCAAAAAACCAAACAAACAAAACAAAACAAAACAAAACAAAAACCAAAGAGCACTTGCTGTTCCTGCCAGAAGACCTGGGTTTAGTTTCCACACACACATGGCAGTTCATAGCCATCTATAACTCCAGTTCCAGAAGATCCAACTGCTTCTAGCCTTGCTAATCACTGCCTATAGGCAGTGCATGTACATACATTACAAGGAAACACCATACATAAAAATATATATAAGGCTCAAAACATAAGTAAGGCATCCTTGTTACCACTAAGCTGTTTCTTAAACTTAGCTAGATGCTAAGAACCTATATATTTGTGTGGTTTTTTGGTTTTTTTTTTTTTTCCGAGACAGGGTTTCTCTGTGTAGCCCTGGCTGTCCTGGAACTCACTTTGTAGACCAGGCTGACCTCAAACTCAGAAATCCACCTACCTCTGCCTCCCAAGTGCTGGGATTAAAGGTGTGCACCACCACTGCCCAGCTTATATTTCTAATTTTTAAGTCAGAACAATAATTACCACCCCACCTTATTCCTGAACACCCTCCTCAGTTACAGTTGGAATTTTCTCTATGAAACATAGCCTCAAGCGTCAGTTTTTACTGTACACTAGCAAGCCCTGCTGTAAGAAACTAGTCGGGTGTTGGTGGTGCATGCCTTTAATCCCGGCACTTGGGAGGCAAAGGGAGGTCGATTTCTGAGTTTGAGGCCAGCCTGGTCTACAGAGTGAGTGCCAGGACAGCCAGGGCTACACAGAGAAACCCTGTCTTGGGAAAAAAAAAAAAAAGAAAGAAACTTTTTTTTTAAGTAAAGCATTCTTCTGGCCTTTTGTTGTTGAGGTAAGCAGGATCTATGTAGCCCGGGCTGGCCTTGAACTTTTATGATCCCCCTGCCTCAGCCCTCTGAGGGCTGGAATTAAAGTCATGTGCCATCGCAGCCAGATAGTGCTTTGTAACAAAGGCAGAGAAACAAAAGGGACATTTTGCTAATTAACATACTTACTGTTAGAATCCATGAATAGTATCTACCAAGGGAAGTCTTCAAAACGTTTCAAACTATTAATACATTGTATTTTTATTATTATTTTATTAAGTTATTATTCATGCTTAGTTGACAACATGAAGCTTTTCAGATCCTCATACCTTTTCTCTGTTTATGCCCCCATGTACCTAAACCTTGTGCATGATAGAGGTGGTTGGTTGCCAGCCCTGCCCACCTGTGCCTTTTTTGCATTTACCTGATAACATACTTTATCGCTTTCATTTTCTACCAAATAGGCTTTTCTATGCTGCTTTGGCTTCTCTAGTTGTTCCATAGCTTTCCTTCACTTTCTTGAAAGATAAATCCACTTAATACAGGGAATGTGTAACATGTTTAAAAACCTAATAGAAGATGATCCTGTTAGCAAACATCTGAGGGGAGGAGTTCAGCACATTATGTCGTCCTCCTAGTGTAAACATTTTCACTGGCTTAGGTGTAAATGAAGAGAAAAACCAATTCCTATAATGAGTTTTGATTAAAAAGTTTCATAAATTGTTACAACAGGCAAATGTCCACATAGTAAGGGTGTGGCAAACAGTATAGAATAGTGGTTTGAAAATTTGTTGTTAAATATAAATAAAGTTTAATAGAAAGATATAAGCAAATATCCCAATATAGTCAGTAGCATGGGTATTTGAACAGTATTGAGTTGGGTATTGACTCAGTAAAGCAGATGCAGTTCTGGGAATTGAAACACAAAGCTTTAGGCTTTTGGTGTTACTGACATGTCCATGAGCTAAATAGTAACTGTTTCTAGGATCTGGTAGTTGATATAAACCACTTGAGTTCAGTCTAGATTGAGAGTTCTGGTGTTCACTCAAAACTAATAGATCAATGTAGCTTGGTATTAGAAATTAATTTTAAGAGAACTTGAAAGAGTAGTACAATTTCAGCCTTTTAACTCTACAAGGATATTAACTTGGGGAATTTCCATGCCCAAAATGTCCAAAGACTGTGACTGGAATCAGATATTTAACTTTGGCCTAGAAATCCTTGACTAAGCATTGAGAGACTTAGAGGAGCAGTAAACACATTTTGATACTAAATTATATCACAGGCTGATATATTTGGTAAGCATTTAAGGACTTGAGCAGACTGGATTACATTTCATACTTTGTCTATATAAAGTTGGATCACTTTAGAAGGACTCTGAAAGGGCCAAGTAAAGACATTTTAGAAACATATAGCCTCAAATTTTATCTCTACTTTTGAGAAGAAAAGTAGAAGAGGACAAAGTAAAATTAAGGAAGCATTAATAAATGAAGAAACTGGTTATAATTTTTTCTATAAAGGTACATGTGTAGAAGTTATGGAGGGATTACAGGAAGTGCTTAATAGATCCTACTGCTATCCATGAGAAAGAGGTGGGCTTCCAGCATGCCCTGCCTGGCACTACAGGTTAATCTCCTCTATACTGGCAGGTTGACATTGTTAATCCTTCCAATACAGTTACCTAGTGTCACCAAGCATCTGAAAAAAGCTAAAGGCCACAGAGGGGCCATATCCTTATGATAAATGTAGTATTGAGAATTGATTTTTCTTTAAAGCAAAAACTAAATGATTGTAGAGAGATCTATGAAGACAAAGCTATTGTAACTAAGAAAAGTAACCTTGGCTGGCTTTCTGTGTTGTCTGTGCTACAGATGAGCAGTGGGGTCTTCACGGGCCCCAAGACAGTAAGTGTCAGCACAATGCAGAAGCAGCTGTCTTCTGTTAAGTGAGGCACTAAAAATAGCAAAGCTGTTATGCTCTTCCACACACGTTTTTAATTTTAAAAATTAGGTTCTGTTTATGTATGTATTGTGTGTATGTGTGTGCACGTGAGCACAAATGTGCTAGAGCATGTGTGTATGGGTCAAAGGAAAATCTGTGGTCATCATTTCACTACCTGTCATGGCAGGTCCTGTGCATTGAACTCCATTGTCTTACAGGTTCTTTTTTTATTTTATAAAAATGTTATGTTGACATATAATTGGTTTATTGTTATTGACAGAGGGATGAGTAACTATCTTTAGGTTGTTGGGTTTTTGTTTGCTTGTTTTGTACTATTAGGTTTTTACATAATAAATACTGGTAGATGGAACCCGTGAAGACATTAGGGTGTCTCAGCCTTTAGGACTATAAAGGATCCAAAACAAAACATTAAGAACTTCTAGGAAAATGGAGCTATAATTTATTATTATGGTAGTGATTGTATTCTGAAATTTGGAGACATTTTTAGAAAAAAATGTTAGCATCCTCTTTCAGGAAAGAAAAAAAAATGAGGGGGCGCACTTTATAAAACCTGTAGGAAGAAAGTCCAAACAATAAAGTAAATGATTTTAACTTAGAAGACGTGGTTGTATTCAAAAGTTAAATCAGAAATATTATTCAGTCTTAAAAAGGAAGAAAGAGCTGGTCTGTGCTGCAGTGTGGCAGAGGCTGGAGGACACTGTGATAAGCAAAGTAAGTCCTGAAAAGACAAACACTGGAAGCTGAGGAGGAGGCGGCTGTGGTTCCTGGACTGGGGGAGAGGAGGGGCCCTGGGGCTCTGTGGCCAGCCAGCCTGGAGTACATCAATGAATTCCAGGTCTTAGTGAGAGACCCTGTCTCAAAACACTAATGTGGACAGCTCCTATTAAATGAGACCAGATGAACCTTTAGCCTACACACACACACACACACACACACACACACACACGTAGATGCACTACATACCCACACAAAAACAACTATCATGTGATTCCATTTACATGCGGGTCAGTCAAAATCCTAGAAACAGAATCTTGATTTCTATGGTGTAATGAAAGGAGGACAGAGATTTGCTGGGTGTTTTGTTTGCTTAGTTGGCTTTTTGATAATCGAGTTTTAGATTTCCAATATACAGCATTATGGAGAATGGATTGTAATGTCACTGAATTGTACACCTAAAAATAGGATAGTAAAATTTTGGATTTTGTCTATTTTGCTACAGTAAAAAGGAAAACACTAGTTAGTTTGATAGTTTCTATTCCACAAGTGCTGGGGTAATTTTTTCTGTAGCAATAGATACTGCATATTTTATCCTTTAAAAACACAAGCGTACATTAAAAAAAAAAAGGTATGTCTCCTTTAAAAGAGGAAATAGAAGTATCAATCCTACTAGTACAAAAACAGAATCAAAATTGTGAAAAACACTAAAAGGGAAAAAAAGGGTGTTTTGTATTAATATATAAGTCAAATACACTAGAAATGTGTAATACTGATTACAACAGATAATAAACGCAAAACAGAACTAGATAATAAATTGATGAAGATAAAGCTACCAAAGAGGATTAAAAATCACTGTCAGGCACCAGGACTTGGAACAAACTGGACTAGGCTTCTGGTTAGGACTGCTAACCAGAAGCTTCTCATGTCTATGTGGCTTGTCTCCTCACATAGGCCTGCCGCCTTCAAACATGGTAGCCTCAGAGAAATTAGACTTATTACATGTACTCAGGGCTCCAAGCTTAGTGTTCCAGAAAATAATACAGAAACCACACAGCCATTTGTGACTTAGTTTATAGGATCACATAGCATTCTTTTGTGCTTGTTTGGTTTCTTTCAGATAGGATCTTGCTATGAGACTTAACTGAACTTAAAACTTGCTATATTGATCTAGGCTAGCTTTGAACTTGTAGTAACCCTCTGGCTTCTGCTATACAGTTACTGGGATTGTAGGCATGTACTACTATGCCCAGTGTTGGTAGAAATGATTATAAACCTCCAAGATTTAAAGTAGGTCATAGACTTTGTTTGTTTGTTTGTTTGTTTTTGAGATAGGGTCTCATAACCCAGGCTGTAGCTGAGGATAGCCTTGACTGTCTGGTCTTCTCGTCTCTATCTCCTGACTGTTAGGATTGCAAGCATACACTGTCATGCAAAGTATTATGTTGTGCTACCAATGAAATCTAGGGTTTGAGGCATACTACACAAGTACCCTACCTTTTAATGAAATAACTGTCAAATAATTTATAGAAATAGCTTTAAAAATCTCTTCACTACAAGTTCTTTTCCCCATATATAAAATATATTCCCCTTTTCTAAAGATGGCCTCAACTTTAAGATCCAGGATCTAAATCAGGTCCAGGTTCAGCCAAGATTCTTCAGGTGTGGTTCAGTGAGTAAGCTCTTCAGTACTTTGAACATCTTCTACTGGGGAAGTTAAGGGAGGAGTAATTGTTTTACTCTGAACCCTGTAAGCCCTGTCTCTTACATCTTCTCTATATTTTGTTTGGAAACTGATCACTTTCTAGTTTTAGATATTTCTCTCTCCTGTTTTACTATGGATAATGTAAGCCATTGTATTTTCAAAATCCTGCTTAAATATCTTAGCCCAAATCCACCAGTAAGAAGTCTGCCATTTTCCTTGTCACCGTAGCATTTCATTCTCAGCCAGTTCATTCTCTCAGACTTCAACAACCTTTTTTTCCTTTTATGTATATGAATGCTTTGCTTGCATGTGTGTATATATGTGCAACACGTGTGTACAAATCTCAGAGGAGGCCAGAGAGTGTTGGAGTGCCTGGAACTAGCACTACAGATGGCTGTGAGCCTACATGTGAGTGCGGGTAGCCAAACCCTAGTCTTCTGAAAAAGCAGTGGTTACTCTGAGCCAGAGTCACCGTTCCAACCCCTGTGAACAGTTTCTTCCTGCCTCTTCCAGCTCCACTTGCCCATCAGGTTTCAAACCTAGAGCCACTGACTTCGGGTTTGTTACAGTAGCGTTCTAGTTCCTTGTGTTAAATTTTGTAGTAGTTACTATTGCTCTGATAATACATTATCATAAAATTCAAGTAGTATAAAGCAGCAACCTCAGATGACTTAGATGACAGGGTCAAAGTTCCTGTATGTGGCTTCTATTAATGGTGTGCGGTCTATCATATGGTAGCCTCCAGTTACCATCAGGCATGTATAGCTCTGGGCTCCAGGCACAAGGGTATGTGGTGCAGGATCTTTGATCACACTGTTAACCCCTAGATTGTGTTATTTACTGAAGAAAAGAAAAGCTGTTTCTTAGTGTGATGTGACTCAGCCCTTAGCACACATGTTTAATCTCTCTGGCTGGAATACAGATATATCCTTAGTGTACACCTGTAATCCCAAAGAATGAAGATAAAGTTAGCCTGTAGAAGGAAGTGATGTCTAACTGAATGGCAGACAAAGTGATGAATCAGAGAAAGATTTGACAGACGAGGATATGCCCAGCTCTCAGAAGAGAGAGGACAGGGAGCTGCCTGAGGGCAGTGCAGAGAAGAGAGAGGACAGGGAGCTGCCTGAGGGCAGTGCAGAGAAGAGAGAGGACAGGGAGCTGCCTGAGGGCAGTGCAGAGAAGAGAAGGAGGTAGCAGTTTGTTTTCCCAGGACAGTTTTAGAGAGACAGACTGCAGAGAGAAAACAAGCTAGACACAGCCGAATACAGACAGAACAAGCCTTACAGAATGAGAAGGAGCCAGAAGATTAGAACAGATTGCTAGAGTTAGGATGAGGCCAAGCAGAGCAATTCACTCAGAGACCAAGGGAAGCCAAATTGAATCTGTCAGCTTGGAGAGGAATTTGAAAAGCCAGAAGAGCTGAGTTGACCAACCACTCAGAGCTCAGAAAGAACTAGGAAGGGGTGAGCTTATTCAGCAGAGAGTCTCAGAGGCTGAAAACTTCTAGGCCTAGGTAAGATTGTGCAGAGGCTAGAAGCTTCCAGGACTAAGCCTTGGTTAGCAGATGGAAGCAGTAAGCTTCAGAGACAACAATTACACCAGAGAGAATAAAAAATAATTTTATACGTGTGTGCGTGCATTTGTGTGTGCGCATGTGTGTGTTTACAGAGCCTTTAGCCTTGAACTCACATACTGGGCCTAGACCTCTCATATCAGGGAGCTCACTACCTCCTTTATGGGCACCTGCATGCATGCAGCAAACACACACACACACACACACACATACACATAAATTAGAATAAAATGAGTCTTCGGGACTGGAGAGATGACTCAACACCTAAGAGCACTGGGTGTTCTTTTTAGGGCTCCTGGGTTTGATTCCTAGCACCTGTATAGCAGCTCACAGCCATCTGTAACTCCAGTTCCAGGGAACCTGGCACCCTCTTCTGGCTTCCCAGGGTACCAGGCATGAAGGTAGTACACAGGCATACATGCAGGTATAACACCCACATGTAAAGTAAAAATTTAAAAATAAAATGAGTCTTAAAATTTTTATATCTAAAATAAACTAAAACTTAAGTTGCATACCGTTTTGACTGTACTTTGTTGGTCACGGCTGTAAGAAGCCCACGGGAATTCAAAGAAAGGGAACACAAAAGGATGTCACAAAACTTCTCATCTAACAAGTTGTTAAGAAGGCAAATAATATTGTAAATTTAGATCTTATAACTTGTTAATGTTGGTTTTTAAAAGAAATCTTTTTTTTTATAAAAATCAGCTTTAAAAGTAACTATAGCTGGTTTTTCTATAGAGCTCATGACTGTATAAGGACAATGTTTTGTTTCAAGAGCAGTTCATGTAGTCTGAAACTCACTAAATGGCAGAGAATGGCCTTGAGCTCTTGATTCTTGTATCTCTATCTCCCAGTGCTCCTTCTCCCAGTGCTAGAATTAGATGGTGCTGCACGTGTGAACTGCCATTCCTCTCCTCTGTGCGAGATGCTAGGAAGTAAAGCCGAGCTGTGCTGGCAGTCACTCTCCTCCTGCCCCACTGGAAGAGTTGTTAAACAACACTGACACTGTAGGGGTGCAGAGAGCATCAGAACATTTCCACTGGTGGCTTCACATACAAGTTCTAAGACGTCGTCTCTGTTCTGTAGCAATGAAAGTGAAGCGGGAACCCCTTGACGTGGGTGAAATAAAGCCAGAGTGGCTCTTTGTGGTCATAGGCCGAAATAGAGTGAAGACTTGGTGTGGTGTTGCGTCCCTAAGGAAAATTTCAGAGAAAACAGCATTTGTAAATATATATGTTTAGATAGATATAAATACAAAGTTTGCTAACTCATTTTTAGATTTTATGTGAAAGAATTTGATTATATATTTGACGCTAGTTAGCATAGAGTCTCTAGGTGTCAATAATAAGTACTACCAAGAAATAAGCACTTCACCCATCGGCTTCATTGTGTTGTTTTCACGGAAACAAAGCTTAGGCTGCTATTGGCAGCTCTTTGATTGTTGGATGAGCTGAACATTCTTTTGTCACTGTTGCCTATTTTACTTTTTAAAAAAGTATGATTAGGAACTGTAGCTTTATCTCATTGAAATGAGATTCCAAAGAATTGCATGTATAGCTAAATTAGCCTAGGACCTTTTTTAAATTATAGAATAAGCATGTATTAGTATGGAGGTAATTTAATGTATGTAGTGTATGTGTAGTTTTAAAAACATGGTCAGTCATTCAAGTTTTGTTATTTACTCGGTGTGGTTTTCAACTATCATTAAGCATCAACCATTAATTTCATAACTTCTTAAAGAGGAAGCTACTGTTTATCTATTTTGTTTGTTCCAATAATTTTAAGTAGTCTTTGTGGTCTTTGGTGTAAACATAAGAAGTAAAATTACTGCTTTTCTTAATTTGCCTAAGTGATTGGATTAAACTCATTGTAAAATAGAGGTTAAAAATACCACTTCCCTTTACGGCACTGTGTGGGACAGAATAGGATGCTAAACTAAACACATGAAAAGGAGTAGCTTGTAGTGAAGTACTTTTAAAAAGATGCTGTTGTAAGGGCTGTGGGAATGTCAGTAGGCACTGTTGGGCAGTGTGCAGGTTAAAAAGACGCTGTTGTAAGGGCTGTGGGGATGTCAGTAGGCACTGTTGTAAGGGCTGTGGAATGTTAGTAGGCACTGTTGTAAGGGCTGTGGGGATGTCAGTAGGCACTGTTGTAAGGGCTGTGGGATGTCAGTAGGCACTGTTGTAAGGGCTGTGGGGATGTCAGTAGGCACTGTTGTAAGGGCTGTGGGATGTCAGTAGGCACTGTTGTAAAAGGGCTGTGGGATGTCAGTAGGCACTGTTGGGCAGTGTGCATGTTGGGCAGTGTGCACTGTTGGGCAGTGTGCAGGTGCTTGCTGCACAAGGCTGACAGAGCTCAATCCCTGCAATCAGAAGGTGGAAGGAGAAAGCCAACTCCACAGATTTGTCTCTGTTCTCCAAATTCACACAGCATGCACCTTGACGAATACGGATCATGGACACACAAAACAGTAGGGTTTTTTTATCTTAAAAATACTATTATACCAAAACAAAACTATACTTGGTAACCTGATAAATATACTGCTACTTTAGTATATACTGAAGTAGGAAATTCACCAAACTCAGTGGTTTTAAAAGCTTTTTACAAGTGTGTAATAGTCATGCTTACTGAAATTTTTTCTAACACTTTTGTTTGTTTGTTTGTTTGTTTGTTGTTTTTTTCGAGACAGGGTTTCTCTGTATAGCCCTGGCTGTCCTGGAACTCACTATGTAGACCAGGCTGGCCTCGAACTCAGAAATCCGCCTGTCTCTGCTTCCCAAGTGCTGGGATTAAAGGTGTGCGCCACCACCGCCCGGCTTTTCTAACACTTTTTAAGCATGATGTTAAAATTCTTTTCCGGCAGAGGACATAGTTCAGTAGTACTGTGCCTGCCTACAATGGATAAGACCCTGGGTTCAGTTCCCATCAACAACCCAGCAAAAATCATTTGGTAATCATCTTGTACAATTTGTTTTTCTTGGTGAGAAATGTCTTTTATATAGTGTGTTCATTGGGCTTATGCTTAATACAAAATAGAATGTTTAGCATTCACTGAAGTACTTTATGACAGTTTTAAAACCCATGGCACTAAACCAATAACCAAAGCGTGTACATGGAGGGACCCATGGCTCCAGCCGCACATGAAGCAGAGGATGGCCTTGATGGTCATCAATGGGAGGAGAAGCCTTTGATTCTGTGAAGGCTCCATGCCCCAGTATAGGGGAATGCCAGGACCAGGAATGGGAGTGGGTGGGTTGGTGAGCAGGGGGAGGGGGAGGGCATACAGGGTTTTTAGAGGTGAAACCAGGAAAGGGAATAACATTTGAAATGTAAATAAAGAAAATATCTAATAAAAAAAGTTGCCATTAAAAAAAAAATGGCATTCATAGTATAGTACATTCAGATTAGGTTCTGACAGTCTAGAATTACAAAGCAGACATGGCAGGAGTAGGTTTCTATAAATTACCTGCTTAAGAGCTGGTGTCACACACCTTGATTATTCTGCTGTGAAAAGCCGCTTGCATAAAGTTTTGTGCTCATAAGGCCCAGCGAACATAAAACTCGAAACTGCATCCAAGCTTTTCCTACACAAATGAGTCATTAGCCCATCTCCTGTGTTCTGTGAACTTAAGTTTCTACTGTAAGAATGAAAGCATGGACCATCATAGCTGCTTTGTTTACTTAACGTTGTCGCTTTTGCTTCCTTGTGTAGCTTTCCTGCAATTAGATAAAAAGGGACCACAGAAACATCACTTTGAGCAGCCTTCAGTAATACCTAGGAAAAACTACTCTTTCACAAGAGAAGAGGTGAGACAGATTGACCGGGAAAATCAGAGGCTTTTGAAAGAACTGTCAAGACAGGCTGAAAAACCAGGAAGCAAAAGTACAATTCCCGGAAGATCGATCGGTCATCCCCCTAAGTTGTATCATAGTGCTCTCAACAGACAGAGGGAACAACAAAGGATCGAAAGAGAAAATATGGTGAGTGCCACATCGTCAGTCATCAGAGCAAGGGCATGCACACTGACTTGTAAGTACAGCTGACAGAAAATCCTGTAGGACCAACTTTTCACCACAGACACATAATGCAGGTGCACATATACATGGCATAAACTGTCTAGATGTTAACCATGTGTAGTTAGACATGGGTAGCTGGTAGAATATATAGTAAGAGGTCATTAAAAGAACACACTGGAGCCAGGCGTGGTGGCTCACACCGTTAATCCCAGCACTCGGGAGGCAGAGGCAGGCGGATTTCTGAGTTTGAGGCCAGCCTGGTCTACAAAGTGAGTTCCAGGACAGCCAGGGCTATAAAGAGAAACCCTGTCTCGAAACACCAAAAAAAAAAAAAAAAAAAAAAAAAAGAACTGGAAACCTCACTCTACTCTGCTTAGATCAGTTAGATAACTGTACACTTACAGGAAACGGTACCCAAGAAGCAGATGCATGTGTCCTCTGTGATGTGTTCAGTCACTGAAACCGCTTCACCCCACCATACTGGAAATTCTGTATGATCTATTTTTAAAAGATAATCTAGAATAGGTCAGATTTGGAACTCGGCTTGAAATGAGTGCAGCATTCATAGTTATGAATTAAATAGTTACTTTCATATTTTAGAGAATACATATATATGTATATATACACATACACAAGACTTGAAAATCTTCACATTTAAACTATTATAGTGTATCTTTTTCTTTTCAGTAAAATTCAGCTCGTAGTAATTGCTGCATATTGAACTCTTCTAGGCCTTCTTTTAAATATCCTCCACTTACTAGCTTACTGAATCTTGACAAATCTTTGAGATAGACATTTTTTTTTTTTTTTGGTTTTTTGAGACAGGGTTTCTCTGTGTAGTCCTGGCTGTCCTGGAACTTACTTTGAAGACCAGGCTGGCCTCGAACTCAGAAATCTGCCTGCATCATAGACATGAAGAAACTAAAACCTAACAGGATTAAATAATTACCCAAAATAAACACCTGAGCCAAACCTAGCCAGACCTAGGTAGTCTCTTAAATAAATAGAATTGTAAACTAAAATTAGACTTCTGTAAGTTTATAAGGTTAAGCTAAAATGAATGTTAATGCTGTTGAAATTAAGGCAGTTCCAAAGCTGACCCTCATGCTTCCTCACCAGTGTCATCCATATAAAATGGCCTGGTAACAGATTTTATGAATTTATCACCATCACTATCCCCAAGATAGTCCCACACATAGCCAGGAGTAGGTACCAATAAAATAATTGAAATGGTTTTGTGTATGATGAGCTAGCTGCAAAGTAGTCTTCTGTATATCATGTTAACCATATTTGATTCATATTTTGTGAAAATGTGGAATTACTAATGTCAGAAAGATTAGTTTATTTTTTTGTTTTCATGTGTCCATTTGGATATGAAGCCTCTTTTAATTGGCAATTTTACTCCTGTTTTGCAAATGTTAGGTCATTTCATCCTCATGTGGTCATTTAATCACATGGTATGGTGGCATGAGAGAAAATGAAACACTGAGTAGGACACAGTACGGCTCGAGGTCAGACAGCAGGTAGCAGAGCACAGATTCAGGGTTAGGGTATCTGGTTTGGATTACTTAAAAAAAATACAGTTTTAAGTATAATTTGCATGTCATATCTACTTCAAGATTACAGCTCACTGAGTTTTACTATCTTGTTTTTACTATAACATTTCTCCATCCCTCTGGTCCTTTTTTTATGAATTTGTTGATTTTAGATATTTTATGTGAGTGCAATATTGTAGCTAGCTTATTTCACTTTAATGTATTTTCAAAATTTATCCATATTGTAGCATGTATCAAAACTTAAAAAACAATTTGAGATGAATTTATTCTATATGCTTATGGGTGTTTTGCCTCTGTGTGTGTGTGTGTGTGTGTGTGTGTGTGTGTGTGTGTGTGTGTGTGTATGTGTGTATGTATGCATGTATGCATGTCTGCATCACGAGCATGCCTGGTGTCCATGGAAATCAGAAGAGGGCATTGGATACTTGGACCTAGAGTTACAGATGATTGTTAGTTGGCATGATGGTGCTGGGGAATCAAACCCAGGTCCTCTGCAAGAGCAGCAAGTGCTCTTCACTAGTAAGTGGTCTCTCCAGCTTCTTGTATCAAAACTTTTAAAGTTGAATGAGACTCCCCTGTAAGTGTGTAACATCGTGATTATACCATTTGCTGGTAGACACTCTAGGCAGTTGTAATGGATGGACCCTGACGTGAAACTCTGTTCACATCTCTGCTCCATTTCCCTTAAGTGTCGAAACTGGAATTGCTGGGCCATATGCTAGTAATTCTGTGTTTCATTTTTGTTGTTATTTTGTTTTGATATTGAGATATGGTCTCACTGTATAACCCAAGCTGGCCTTAAATTTCTAATTTTCTTGCTCCTCCTTCCCAGTGCAGGCATCAGGTGTGTGCTTAGCTTTTTAGTATATGTGCTGCCAAAGCAAGCACTATGCTTAGCTTTTTAAAGAGCCTGGACTTAACAGATGGAAAATCTCAGCCCACTAGCGTCTGACTGCATTATATTTATATGAATATTCATAGGTGAATACTGTTAGCAGCTTCTTAAAGCTTTCACTATTCCTCCAGCTATGATCTTTTTGTTTGTTTCGTTTGGTTTTTTTGGTTTTTTTGGTGTCTTTTTTAAAATAAGTTTTCTCTGTGTACTGGCTATCCTGGAACTCACTCTGTAGACCAGTCTGGCCTCAAACTCATAGGGATCCACCTGCCTCTGCTTCCCAGAGTGCTGGAATCAAAAGTATACACCACCACACATGGCTTCAGAAGTGAAGATTTAAAAGCAGTGGGAAACTGCCAATATTTTATTCTTCTTTGCTCCATGTACATTATAACTTACATATGTAAACAAGCATTTTTCTCCAGTGTAACTTGTTACACATCAGAACATGGCTTTATTCAACTGACTGTATATGATATTGCTATATTTAATTTTGTTTGATTATTCATTGGTGCTGGAGGTCAAATCCAGGTCTTAGAAATGCTGTCACTGAACTAACAGAGCCCCAGCCCCAGCCCACAAAGTCCAGGCATGTCAGCATGTAATCAGCACAAGTGATAAGATAGTTTGACTTTTCTTTTCTTTTCTTTTCTTTTCTTTTCTTTTCTTTTCTTTTCTTTTCTTGTTTTGTTTTGTTTTGTTTTGTTTTGTTTTGTTTTTTGAGACAGGGTTTCTCTGTATAGCCCTGGCTGTCCTGGAACTCACTCTGTAGACCAGGCTGGCCTTGAACTCAGAAATCTGCCTGCCTCTACCTCCCAAGTACTGGGATCAAAGGCGTGCGCCACCAGCGCCCGGCGACTTTTCTTTTTGATGAGCTTAGAACTTGTGTATTTTTGTGCTATTATATATAGTTTTCATGTTTCCTAACTGCTTATTTCTGTTATTTGTTTTTATATGTTTATTTTATATCCAAACCCTTCTTTACTTTTATTCTGTTTATTTAAACATTTTCTCTCTCTCTCTCTCTGTCTCACCGTGGATGTGAAGACATTGGATAACTTGAAGAGTCAGTTCTTTCTGTCCACCATGTAACCTCCAGGATGAAGCTCAGGTCACCAAGCTATCTCACCTCTTCCCAAACTCGGAGAGCCATATTGGCTTTAAGTTTTCCTACAGTGTGAGCTAATACACGATTTAATATGTTTTCTGGCTGATTGTAATGTACACACACAAGCACACATGCATGTAGTTATATCTGTGGCTGGTATATGAACAAACAAGGTCCATTATTTGGCATGATTATTAAAACACACACACACACACACACACACACACACACACACACACACATTAACGTACTGGACTCCAGGAGCTGCATGAATAAACTTAAAAAAGTACTATGCTGAAGTGTAGACTATAAAATGGAGCCCTAGAATTCAAAGCAAATTGTTACTGTGTCCCACTAAATTTCAAGATCTGTCATCTGTTTCAATGGGCAGATATTAGCATTCTTCTCTTTAGATACTATATCCAAGTAAATCAAGGGAGTATAGAGGAGATGCTAAAGTATTGTTGCTTGTTCAGTCTCCAGCAGCAAGGAAAGGAGGAAGGGTAGAGAGAAATAGTTTTGTCCAGCAGAGGGCGTGCTTGCTTCATACTGACTCTGTTACCTCAAGACAGTTTCCAAATTAATAACCAAGGTTTTAAGTCCTGAATCTTGAAATTCCTTGTGGATGGATGGATGGATGGATGGATGGATGGATGGATGGATGGATGGATGGATGGATAGATGGATGGGTGGGTGGGTTTCTTTGTTAGCATTTGAGCATGATATGTTTCCTTTTTTCCTCAAAGAGACAAAAATTGACTTAGAGAGTGCTCAGAAGGATACTGGTGTGTTGTTTCATTTTAGCATCTAGTGAGCTTGTATCACTTTTCTAATTATATGTCAGGTTTTTTTCCCTCAGTTTAAAGAGCAGGGGCTTGCTTTCAACAATGTTAGGGATGAAATAAGACTCCCCCAAGTGGTCACAAGCAGTCTACAACTTCAGTAAAAAAAAGTTTTCATTTTGCTTTTTAAGGTGTCTCTGTCTCTTACTCTCTGTCTCTCACCGAGGTCTGTCTGTCTCTCGCTCCTTCTTCCCCCACCCCTCCTCATGTGTTTGAGAGTTTTAAATCCAGAGAAGTAGATTTTTCTGCTTCTGAATTTCCTATTAATATTTTTTTAAACTACAATGTTTCATAAACTTAAAAGTTTCAGATCTAAAAGCATCCAGTGAAAACTCTGAGTTTGCTGGATGGCCAGAACCTTACACTAAGATCTTGAAATAACTTATAGCTCACTTAGTGTTATCTTCCTCTTTCTGAGGTTACCTTCCTTCTGTGGCAGACAGAAAGCTGACTGTGACTCAGTAGAACTCCAGCTGGGAAAATGTGAGACGCCCTTGTCTCTAATTTCCTGACTTTTGGATAGTTGTTACTTTTTTTTTTTTTTTTCACAAAGATGAATAACAGTGATTCTAGATTCAATCTACAAGATATATAAGATGCCAGAGAGAAAGGTGGCAGGGGAATCTTAGCATTGTTTTAAATCTAGGTTGTTATGCGCCCCAGAGGCGGCACATCCCTGTCTTCCCAGCACCTGGGAGACAGAGGTCGGAGGATGAGGGATTCATGGCTTACCTAGGCTACACAGCAAGTACAGGGAAAGCCTGGGCTACCTGGGACCCTGTCTCAGAACAAACCTGGGAAAAAATAATAGCATTGAAAGCAAACCACCTTCAGAAACCCAATCTCTGCTCTTACCTTAAATTTCTACAAAGCATTTTCAACTTGGCTATTTTTCTCATTGTCAAGGAACTTTCAAATGTCATTTTTAAAATCTTTTGGGATATTAAAATAGTATCTTTATAAGCCTTTTTGGTTTGTTTCTATGTACAGAATTACAAAAAACTACCCCTATTTTTAATATTTTCTGTGTACCATGTAAGACTATTTTTTTCATAATTGGTAACAAAATAAAAATTCCTATCAATATTTTAGAACATTATGAAACTGAAACAAAATATTACTTTGGGCAAGATTCTGTGTATACATATCTCAAGACCCAGATATATAGTTCTGTAAATGACTCAATGACATTTAAACTCATGACATTAAGTATGGACAATGAACCCTTTTTTCAACCATACCTTTTTTTATTAGATATTTATTTACATTTCAGATGTTATCCCCTTTCCTAGTTTCCCCTCCAAAAATCCCCTATCCCCTCCCCTCTCCCACTGCTCCCCAACCCACCCTATCCCACTTCCTGGCCCTGGTGTTCCCTTATACTGGGGCATAGAACCTTCACAGGACCAAGGGCCTCTCCTATTGATGGCCAACTAGGCCATCCTCTGCTACATATGCAGCTAGAGTCATGAGTCCCACCATGTGTTTTCTTTGATTGGTGGTTTACTCCAAGGGAGCTCTAGGGGTACTGGTTAGTTCATGTTGTTCGTCCTATGGGGCTGCAAACCCCTTCAGCTCCTTGGGTACTTTCTTTAGTTCCCACATTGGGGACCCTTTGTCTGCATCCAATGGATGCATCTACTTTTGTATTAGTCGGCACTGGCAGAGCCTCTCAGGAGACAGCTATATCAGGCTGCTATTAGCAAGCTCTTGTTGGCATCTGCCTAGTGTCTGGGTTTGGTGGTTGTTTATGGGATGGATCCCCAGGTAGGGCAGTCTCTAGATGGTCCTTCCTTTAGTGTCTTCTCTGAACTGTGTCTCTGTAACTCCTTCCCTGGGAATGTTGGCAATCATACCTATTTCTTAGACTTTATCATGTTTTGCTGTAGTGCTCTCTCAGTTCAGACATTGCCTTACCCATTCCTTCAGAAATGAGAATCATACAATGAATTTGTTCCCTCCCCTCCAGATGGACTGACACCTGTGCTCCCAGCTCTCAGGATTCATGCTCAAGGCCAGTGTGAGGCCAGCTGACCTACACAGGGACAGCCTATCTCAAAAATCCAAAAAGAAATCAGTGACAAGGAATTTAAATCATGGGACTGTCAGAACATATAAAAACTCAAGCTGAACTCTGAAGGGGAAGTAGTGAGACGATGACTTAAAGGGCTTCCAATATTGAAACATTTAAAGTAAGGGAATAAATGATGAGACTTGAATTTCATAAGGCCACCCAGACAGGAAAACAATGAGAAGGACAGTGGAGGCACAGAGGAGTCACTGCAATCACTCAGGCTTAGAAATGATAATCAAGTTTATAGCTGGTCCTCACAGTGGTCCTCAATCAGTCAGGAGCAGTAACACAAAACTTGGGTGTTTCAGAAGTAATTTTATCTCTTCCCTCCAACCTTCAGCATTAATATCCATCTTGAGTCATCTGTATCTGAGACTCCATGAATAAGGAGTAAAACATGGGTAGTTATTAGAGGAGAATCTTACTATTTAAAGTATGGTCATTTAAAGGTGTTTGTGAACTATCCAAGGAGGTAGACCCACTGGGCAGTGAGGCTAGAATTAAGTCTGCCTGTGAGAATGCTCAGCATATATCAATCTGTTGATATATGAAGCAAGGTCATACTCACCTCCTGGGGTTCAACCAGGGAAAACATATTGTTAATCAGTGGACACAGGAGAAAGTCCAACAAAACATTACTTAAAAGTTACATACAGAAAAAAGTACTCCACAAAAAGCCAGAAAGGACTCCCAATGGTAGGAAGCAGTGTGAGGAGGGGGATGCAGAGTTCCCAGTGGAAGATGGCCAACATAATCACTGCATCAAAGGTCACACTGATAGACAAGAGTCCATTAGATCTGGTAATCCTGATTGATGTCAGAGTAAAGCTAACCACTAGAGATGATTTCCCATTAAAGTTCTTTCTTGACCTCAGTATATGAGGATGCAGTTTAGAGATTCTGCTTTCCAAGTTCAGATGAGTAGAGAATGAGGTGTGCAGCCAGCTTGCAAATGTTCTGACTTCCACTAGATGGTAATTTCTTTGAAGCATAAGGAAGGCACGTATAGGTTAAGTAAGACCCAGTCTTAACCCTCAGAATTTGTAACTAATAAGAAATAGACAACCTACAGTTCAAAGATGGAGCATCACAGTTATGAAATGTGAGGATTCGAAAGAGGAACAAACCATATGTGGACAACCCAGAAAGGTGTCTCAGATGTTAGCACAGAAAATCACACAGATAAATAAATACTGCATTATAGTAATTGCTGGCATTTTTCTCTCAACATTTCTAGGCAAACAGTAATAAACAGAGTCCTATTTATTCCAAAATAAAAAAATTAAAATCACACATGAGATATTTAAAATCAATACAGTGTATACATCATTACTGAAAACTGTATACATCATACAAAAAAGGATTTTATTTGGGGAAATCAATTTCTCTCTCTTTTTTTTTTTTTTTTTTTTTGGTTTTTCGAGACAGGGTTTCTCTGTGTAGCCCTGGCTGTCCTGGAACTCACTCTTTAGACCAGGCTGGCCTCGAACTCAGAAATTCGCCTGCCTCTGCCTCCCAAGTGCTGGGATCAAAGGTGTGCGCCACCACACCCGGCGGGAAATCAATTTCTAATTATGGCAAGTTTTACTTTCAGAAATAAATCCACAGACCAGCACTTTCTAATCCACCCTTAAAGACTGGCATGCTGAGCAAGGAATGTTCCGATTCTCTGCAGGAGTTCCTTCTTTACACTGTCAGGTACCAGGGCTCTGCCTTTTGGAGTAATTTCAGCCACCAAGTCATCAACAGTCAGGTGTTCTAGTCCTCTGTCTTTAATTACCTCTTTACAGTGTGCCTTCAGCTGATCCTTCCAGCCACACAATTAATTTAGCTCTCAGCAGCTCTTTGAGGCGTTCTTTCTCCAGTTTCTATAACTTGTGGTTAATCACTGCTCTCCTCTGCACATCTTTGTTCATCTTGCTAACCACCATCACCGCGGGTGAGGGTCATCCCTTCCCAGCAACGAAATGGCCCTTGTGCCGACGACCACTACCTACCACACTCTTCAGCTGTCTGGACTTAGACTACTTGTTACTTCTTAATGACCTTGGACCTGTAGTCATTGCTGTCCATTAGGTCTCCAGAACTTTCTTAGCTTGCATATGTGAAACTTGATAGTGGAGTGGACTATAATTTTCACATATGACACATACACAAATACACAAATGTTAGATATGTTGAATAGAACAATTGTGTTCGTTTTATAATGTATATGTATAACAAAAGAACATTCTTTGCCTTAGATTTAATTTAAAAGTACAACTTTCTCCCCCAAAGTTTTGGATAAATTATTTTAAAATTCATTCTTGGAATCTGATTTAAATGGCAATGGTTTTATAAATCATAATTTGGAATTGAAAGAACCATTCTATTATTTTGATCTATTAAACAGTAGGATGTTTTTCATTTTGTACAAAACAGTAGAAAAAATATAAAATCCTGCTACTTGACATACAATTTATAACCTAATGTGAAAACGAGCAATGATACTGGTAACAAAACCCTTACTTCATTCGATTTCAAGCAATGTTATGGGGACTGTATTTTATTTCACTTTTATTCTTGCCCTAACATGTCTACTAAATAATTGGCTAAGAAACAGTGCCTATACTACAATATAAACCTAGTGTATGTAACTGTTAGCATGTAATCATGTATTCAGTATGTAATGATTAAATTAGCATTAAGTAGTATTTCCATCTCCTTAAAGGTATTTCTTTGTATTTTAGATCTTCAGACTTCTTTCTTCCAGTTCTTTAAAAAAGACTCAATAAATTTTTCTTATACTTTTGGTTGTGAGCTTAGCCTTTACCCATTGAGCCAGATCTCTAGTAGCCCATGCTTAGATACATGCTATATATACAGAACACTAAAACATATCCCTGCTACCTAAGTTAATTTTAGTACCTGGTAACCGCCTTCCACTACTGCCAGCTCCTGCAAACTTCTAAGTCTTTGCATGCTTACATCTTTTGTCACTTTGTTACACTTGTTACAGTGTTACAAGGTAGCATTCTAAAGTTCTGTGTATTTGGACAGTTGCATTGAATCCTTTTTCTTTCCCTAAGTTTCTGCATACTTGGCATACCCATCAGGGTACAGATTGAGTTGTGGTTTTGTGGAGTTTCCCTTATTAGAAAATCATTTTAAATTTTAATATTCATCATGTTATTTTAGCATTTTACCTCTGACAAATAAGCATTTCAATTTTCTTAAAATTTAAAGAGAAAAGGTATGTACCCAACTAGATAAATTCATAAAATCAGGAATTTTATTATTCCATACGTTATGACTATTTGTTGGGGTAGTGAATTCCCCAACTCTCCTGGCTTCAGGTTCTTTGTGCATAATAAATGTAGAGGTTAACAATACTTGCCATGCCTCAGGACCCAGACTGAGCTATAACCTGAGCTATTGGTATATATATGACCAATATTGTCCCACTACTATGAAAAAAATATACATACACATATAATTTTATCAGATTAATTGAAAATGTTGAGATTTCTGTTGCATATATTTTAATGAGTAGTTATTCAGATAATCAGAGAAATCCACAAATATTATCTTTGTCCAGTAAAATGTATTAAAAATGTGATACCTAGGATTTTTTTGTGCAGTTACAGGTAGGGGACATTATCATTTTAGGAAAATTTGGCACCTACATTGTACAGCTCCTCTGTCTACGAAGAAAGATGGTATATTACTTTAGAAAGAGTACAGATAGACACTACAGTCAGGTGGAACTCTGAGCTTAACAAGAACTCATTCTAGCTGTTAAGACTTCACTAGGCAGTGGCTGTTGCTCCAGCTTTTTTTTTTTTTTTTTTGTAATTCATTTTTTTACATTCCATTCCATTTCCCACCCCTCCCCTTCCACACACCGACTGCTCCACACCCCCACACCTCCACCCCACCACACCCGTCTCCACATGGATGTCCCCACCCTCCACCCCATCTAACCTCTAAACTCCCTGGGGCCTCTAGTTTCTTGAGGGTTAGGTGCATCATCTCTGAATGAACATCGACCTGGAAGTCCTCTACTGTATGTGTGCTGGGGGCCTCATATCAGCTGGTGTATGTTGTCTGTTTGGTGGTCCAGTGTTTGAAAGATCTCTGGGATACAGGTTAATTAAGAATGCTGGTCCTCGCCGGGCGTGGTGGCGCACGCCTTTAATCCCAGCACTTGGGAGGCAGAGGCAGGCGGATTTCTGAGTTCGAGGCCAGCCT
The DNA here is from genome assembly GCA_902729485.2 of Mus minutoides. Lineage (NCBI taxonomy): Eukaryota > Metazoa > Chordata > Mammalia > Rodentia > Muridae > Mus > Mus minutoides. The sequence goes on from LR749581.1 coordinate 2,202,907, forward strand.
GGTCTACAAAGTGAGTTCCAGGACAGCCAGGGCTAGACAGAGAAACCCTGTCTCGAAAAACCAAAAAAAAAAAAAAAAAAAGAATGCTGGTCCTCCTATAGGATCACCCTTCTCCTCAAATTTTTTCAGCCTTCCCTAATTCAACCACAGGGGTCAGCTGCTTCTTCTGTCCATTGGTTGGGTGCAAATATCCGCATCTGACTCTTTCAGCTGCTTGTTGGGTCTTTCAGAGGGCAGTCATGATAGGTCCCTTTTTGTGAGTGCTCCATAGCCTCAGTAATAGTGTCAGGCCTTGGGACTTCCTCTTGAGCTGGATCCCACTTTGGTCCTGTCACTGCTCCTCTCCATTTCCATCCTTGTAATTATTTCAGACGAACAATTATGGGTCAGAGTTGTGACTATGGGATGGCAATCCCATCCCTCACTTGATATCTATAAGTTCCCTCTCCCTACTGTAGGACATTTCATCTAAGATCTCTCCCTTTGAGTTCTGAGAGTCTCTTACCTCCCAGGTCTCTGGTGCATTCTGGAGGATCGCCCCAACCTCATGTCCTGAAGTTAACCTGTTTCCATTCTTTATGCTGGCCCTCAAGCCAATACCAGATCAGGTTCCCCTATCCCCTCACTGTCCCCCACCCCATCCATTTTCCCTCCCAAGTCCCTCCCTTCCTACTTATGATTGCTTTCTTCTCTCAACCAAGTGAGACTGAGGCGTCCTCACTTGGGCACTTCAGTCTGTTGAGCCTTTTGAATTCTGTGGACTGTATGACTGTATCTTTTGTATTCTGTATTTTTGTTGTTGTTTTTTTTGGCTAATATCCACTTGCAATTACTCTGATACCTAAACCACACAAAGACCCATCCATAAAAAGAGAACTTCAGACCAATCGTGCTTATGAATATCGATGCAAAAATACTCAATAAAATTCTTACAAACCGAATCCAAGAACACATCAAAACCATCATTCACCACGATCAAGTAGGCTTCATCCCAAGAATGCAAGGTTGGTTTAATATATGAAAATCCATTTACGTAATCCACTGCTCCAGCTTTTATAGGGAAAGCAGAGGACCTATCTGTCTCCCTGGCTGGCAGTTCTGGAGCTCTCCTAGGCCCGGCTAATTCATGTGCTTTGCACCTTGTCTGTCGCCAGGCTTGGGTTTCTACCATAAAGAAAACTTGTCTTTTGTACTCTTGAGACTGATTTTTTTTAATGTGAGTTTTACTGCATATCAGTATGCTCTTTAGATAAAAATAACTTTGCACCAGAAAAAAAAAATGTGTCTTTTAAGAAAATAATAAAACAGATCCGTGAATCAATTCCATGAGGTATTTGGTCTTCCTCAGGGTTCCTTTCTCAAAGATTTCTGAAAATCAAAAGTTTTTTAACTTTGAGTTAACAAAGACTGAATGGGGCTGAAGAGATGGCTCAGTGGTTAAGAGTACTGACTGCTCTTCCAGAGGTCCTGAGTTCAAATCCCAG
>LR749581.1:2446592-2509368 GCA_902729485.2 Mus minutoides
GGGACATATTAAGTGAACAAAATATTTGATTAAGTTCACCTCCTTGTATAATTTTAACGTCATGTGGTTACAGAGAAGATGGCAATTTGCAGAGACTGGGAGATAGTTCTGTTAGCAATGTGCTTGCTTGCTGTACAAGCATGAGGACCTGGGGTTTGATCTCAGAACACATGTGAAGACAGCCAGGTGTGGTAGCACATGATCATGACCCTAATGTTGAAGAGGTAGCAACAGGCAGACGCCTAGTACTTGCAGAACAGTCAGCCCAGAGGACTTGGCAAATTCCAGGTGCGTTTCAGGCCAGCGAGGGACTCTGTCTAAAAAAGAGTGGAAGATGCCTTAGAAATGATGGCCAAGGTTTTCTCTGACTTACACACACACACACACACACACACACACACACAGACAGAGAGACAGAGACACAGGCAGGCAGGCAGTATGTGCACCTTCATACATACCAAAATAAATAAAAATTGTACTAAGTGTTGCAGCTTACAAATATAGTGTCTATTCCGTTGTACCGGTACCTAGATGTCAGGCTCAATGAGACAGTGACTCTGTCTGGTTTTGCTGATCTAGTCCCCGGAATCTGGCATGGTCCCCAGGCCTGAGAAGCACCCTGTCATAGGTCTTTGAAGAATGAGTAGGAAAATGGATGAACAGATAGATGGAGAGGAGTTATCCATCTCTCTCGGAGACCAGGTCTACTCCTTCATCATATCGCCCTGAGGCCTGAGAGGGAAGCAGGAGGTGTGAAACAGCCTACTCACCTGAGAGTCTCCACCCCTGCTCTCCTCCCTCTCTGCCCCCTCCCCACATCTGTCTACTTGCCCCACCCACTTCAGCATGAGGAAGAACCTTACAGTCTCTAGCCCAGAATGCCTTTCCTTCCACATAAGCTGTCAGCTGCCCAGGTTCTTGTCATCTCACCTTTTCAGACAAAACACCTGGAAGGTTTTTTCCAAGCCTCTACTTTTATATTCCCTATCCCACTGCACTCACTATCACCCCGAACCATCCAACCAAGAAACAAGTCTACTGACTCCATATTGCAAAAGAAAGTCTGAAGTCCGCATATTTTTCCACTGTCTCTGATCCCACCGCCATATAAGCTACATACACATCTCACCTGACCCCCTTGTTCCTACTGGTCCATCTACTGCTGACATCAGCATCGGATGTTGTGTGAGCTGTTGTCGTCCTAAGGAAGAAAAACCAGATGCCTGATGCAGTTTACTGAAGGAAGATATGGTGATTTTTATCTGTGTTTCACAAACGCCTCAATGCAGAGCACAGAGACTCTGAGATGGAGCTGACTGGAGAGATGGCGACTCAGCAGGTGGAAAGCACTGCCAGCCTTTCCAAAGGACTCCAGTTCAATTGCCAGCACCCACATAGCGACTCATTACTGTCTATAGTTCCAGTTCCCAGGAATTCAGTGCTTTCTTCTGTCTCCCATGAGCAGCATACACGCAGGCAAAAATGCCCCATAAATACAGGAAATAATAACAAAATAAAATTTTAAAAAGCCATAAAATGTCAAACAGCCAGAATATACATGTGTGTAAGCAGGCCACTAAACCAATGGTTCTCAACCCACCGGTCGGGACCCCTCCAGCAAACCTCGGTCTTGAAAAATTATTACATTATGACTTGTAAGAGTAGCAACGCTATAGCTTTGAAATAGTAACAAAAATAATTTTATGGTTAGGAGCTTCCACAACATGAGGAACAACTATATTAAAGGGTCACAGCCTTGGGAAGGTTGAGAACCACTGCTCTAAATACAAACCAGCCTCCAAGATTGTCAATAGGTGGTCAGGACATCAATCCAGGCGGGTAGGAGCAGGCTCCGCTTCCTTAACCCCAGACCAGCCTCCAAGATTGTCAATAGGTGGTCAGGACATCAATCCAGGCGGGTAGGAGCAGGCTCCGCTTCCTTCACCCCAGAGTGAGTGGAAAGGATCCCATAGCAGGTATTGCCTCATTCCACCCAGGGCTCTTCCAGCTGGCTCTATTTTGCATGCTCCCTATTTCAGAAGTAAAGCACAGCCCTTGCCTCTTACTTGAAACCTGCAGAACATGAAAACCAGCTTTTGTCTGCTGGATCACAGGGGGAAAAAAAACAGAATCAAGATCACTTATGGAACTAAACTACATGCATGCTCTGCTGGGTTGAGTATGTAGTGAGCTTAGAGTGCTATACAGTTGCAGGGAGCAGGGGCTTGGCTTATGAGAAATGGACGGGCTATTCAAAGTCTGAGCCTTTCCGCTGGCACCTAGGCTAGTTTCTGTGCACAATGCAGGCACCTCCTCCAACGGTCATCTTGCAGTTAGGTTTGTAAGCCTACAACGTCATGCCCTCTCCTCTTCTACTCCTAAATTTTACCTTCTCCTCAAAGATCCTCCTCCTTCTCCTAAGTCCCTGATGTCATCCTTGACCCCATCTGGTCACCAGCTCTTGTACAATCCTTCAAATGTTTCCTAGACCAAGAGGCCTCGTGGGAGCAGACTCATGTCTCATGTGACTGTGACATGTTTCCAGATCACTGTCCCCTCTTCACGCCTTCCCCTTTCCTGTTCCTTTTCATTCCTGCTCCCAAAGGAACAGCCAAAGTCATTTCCTAAGGGCTTACCCATGTAGTGACTTCAACTCGAGTTCTTCAAGACTGTTTGAAGGTGTTAGGCCTTAGAAGAGATGCTCTTCTATCTGATTTTTAATGTCACTAGCTTCCAAAAAACAACCAACCAACCAGACCTTTGTTCTGATACCTCCTCAGCTTGGGCATTTGTTCTCTTATTTGCATCTGAACTTTGCTCACCAAAACCAACAGTTTAAGACCTCTAGAATCTGGAGTGTAGCAATGGGACCTCCAGGAGGAAAGACCTCCATCCAGGACGGATCTGAAAAAGAGGGGGAAGGATCGGTGACACCAGGTGGTCGGTGCTGTGATAGATGGAGGGCTGACTATGAGGCACCAACTCGAGAAGCGGGTGGCCAGCGCTCGTGCTGACATCACGCTATCTGGGAAGAAGCGCAGGAAACTCTTGCAGCAGATCGGACTTGCCCAGAAAGGAAAAGCAGTCATGGAAGTGGAAGTCTCCTCCAAGTCAACCAGGACTAGTCAGTCACAGCCCCAGTGACAAAAGAAGGTAAAAGCTCCACAGGACCTAGATACGGAGGATGTTCAAGTAAGAGCTAAAAGTTCTAGAAGATTCTCAACAGCACCTAGAAAGATTTGGAGGAACTTTGGAAAAATTTTACCATATTTCATTTTCCCAGACACCTCTTCTATAATAGACTCTTGACCTCCCCTGGAAGTATATATTGGGAAGGAAGAGGACACAGAGAAAGACTGGAGAGGGCCCTCTCTAGCAGTTAACTCCTTTTGTAATAAAGCTTTAGTGCTTAAAAAAAAGACCTCACAAATCAATATTTGTCCAAATTCATTGCACTGAAATCCTACACACCATTTATAAAATAGAGTTACCCTCTTGCTTGGAGAAATCTTACCCTCAGAATTAGATACAAGAATTTAAAAATGAACCTTGAGGTGTTCCCTTCCTCAGTATCTAGTTGATGGGATTATAATTTTTGATCAATCAGTAAATCAATATAGAAGTCAGATTTTGACAGCAGCAATAGTCCCATTAGTTAGAGCGTTTGCTTAGCATGCAGGAAGCCTTGGGTTCCAACCTCATCAACCAGTGTGGTGGGACATACCTGTAATCCTAGCATGAGAGTCGGAAGTTCAAGGTCACCCTCAACTATATGGCATATGCAAGGCCAGCCTGGCCTACAGAAGACAGGGTCTTGAAAAAAAGAAAAAAAAATCCTGTTTAAAAGATTGGTTCTGTTGATGAAAGTCCTATATAAGGAAACTAGTCCGCTGTTTTGCCAAATCCCGCACTTGAATTCTCATATTTGATCTTTTAAGCCTTTATTGAGAAGGTATCCCCCTCCTCCGTGGGCTTTGAGCACACACCACAACTTTATACAGGTCAGTAACGGGAATCCTATCAGACAGTGTGAGCATCAGGACAGCACTAAGAGTGTGAAGATGACGTGGATCATGTCCAGCTCTGGCACATATCCCCCAGAATTCCTGTCGGCATGACTGGATAAACACTATTTCCTCTCTGCTCATGCAATGAAGCTGTCCATGAGATCCATCAGTGTCACGGCCCAATAAATGCCACTAATTTTCTAATACGCAGACATGTGGAACTCATAATCATCTTTTGAGCTGTAGGAGACAAATCAATAGACGTGTTTCTCAAGTGACAGGGTGCCAGGGGCATCTGGCTTGGTAGAAACATCCTTCTGCAGTGTGCCCATGTCGGATGGACAAAAGCCTACATATTTTCAATAATAAAAATTAGCAATCCCCTTAATGAGAGTGTGTAAAGTGACAGTGAAGCGATATTTCTTTGTTTTAAAGTAAAATATAGGATAAAACAAAAGCCATCATATCGTAGTTGGACAAGACATGCCTATAGAAAAATCAGAGCCCTGAGAGAAGGCACTCATTTACATATTCAGAAGTCCCATAAAAGCATGAAACTAAAAGCTATTCCATATACGGTGAGGAGCTGGTACAGGCCCCACTTTAATGCTCGCAGCTTTAGTCTAATGAGAAGCTATTTAATATCTATTCCCCACACTGACAGTATTGTTTGCAGACTCTTAAGGACCCATGCTTAATGTCAGGGTAACTTGTTTTTAGTTAGTATGTATCAAGTACAAACATTCCTGAAGTCCGGCTTTGATCTTTTACCTTTTGTTATTATGCTTTGTCTAAAAATTTTTTTTAATGATTAAAGTCATTTCTAATACCTTTGTGGTTGATTTTCCTGCCTGGCTTCACTATTTCATACCCCAAAATGGAATGCTATTCTTTAAAGGCTGCATCAGCAGTACCCAGACATGCTTGCTGCCGGGGGTTGTGGGCTGGGGCAGGATCAATGAATGTGATAGATACATGGAAAGGCTAGCTAGGGAGGAAGGGACACAACAGATGGATGAGTGGCCTGGAGTGGCAGAGACTTCTATTGGCCCGGAAGTATTAGAGATTGCCTGCTGAACATAGTGTTTGATTGGAATCTTGACAACTAAGGAAGGTATAGAGGAGTGGAATAATACAAGAACAAGCCCCAAGAGCAAGCAAACATCCTGAGCCCACAGCTTAGCGGGATAGAAGAGTTAGACGAAAGATGGCAAGATACGGAGCAATAGGAATACCACTGATGGCTGAAAATATGTTTGACATTCTCCTGTGTCTAATAGAAGAATGATTAGCCCCATGGAGATGTGGCCAGCTCATGGTTGTGTTTCTAGAGACTTGCACAGTGCTTGCAACTCTGAGGTATCAGGTGACAACCCACATAGGAGGGCTAGCATCTTCTCTTACCCTTTTCTTAGGTACTCTATCACGTTCTATTGATGACCTTGGTGTTTCTTAAAGGTGACTCGGCTTTGCTCTTTGCTCTCCCACTTACCCAAGCCTTCTCTTCCTGTGCTCTACCCTCATGGACCTTCCCTCTCTGCTTTAAATGTTACCAACCCGAGACCTTGCATGCCACCCAGCTTGAGAAGACGGCTGTTTGTCTTCATGGAGCTCTGTCTCTCCCTTCATCTAAATCTCTTAAATCATGGCTCAAAATGTCATTCTCTTTCCCTGAGAAGCTATCAGTGCTAGTGGGTGTTGAAGGTCACTCTCCTCCTGTCACTATTAGTCCCTCTAAGCTTCTTTACTGTTCTACACACCCCTGCCCACCTCTAGTGTTAGGCAAGACACCCAGGGTCTCACAGTACTGAGCAAGCATCATGCCTCTGAGCCACACCCTCAGCCTAGACTGTCCTTTCTACACAGCATGTGTTCGAGTTTGATTAAAAAGGAGAATAGTGGAACTGCTGTGGCATGTGGTACTACAGTAAAAATAACCGAGGAGATGGAGTCTTAGGGGCATCCATACTATTTAATTTCTAAGAGGCTAGCTTCTGGGAATTCAGCCCATTCTGGTTAACTGAGAGAAGAGCTCACAGAAGCAGATGAGAGGTGAGTCCAAATGACCAGAACTTTGTTAGTTGCTTATGTTTTAAGTGGAGAACTATGCGAAAGGATGGCCTGTCCAGCGCATTGTCTATTAAAGGAAATTTAAGACATAACAAAACAAAATCAGTGTCCCCCAGACACATCTAAATACCCTTCAGCTTCCTGGAGTGAATACATAACCAACTTTATTCATTGAAAGCATCAGTGTGAAGTGGGAATGTCTGGTTTCTTCGGAGACTCAGTAGTGTCATGAGATGTCTCTCTGGAAGCTGTCTTATGAGAGGACGCTTTGCTGAGGACAGACATGTGGTGTTTGTCTAGAAGCTGCCTGGAAAAACAGTATGTGTTTGCTAGAGCAGACGCTTGAGAGAACACGTGATGTTTGGGAAGGGTATAAGCATAACCCAGCAGACAGTGGATGTCGGTGTGGCATTGGTTTGCCTTGCCACATTTGCTAGTTTTCCATGGGCTTTGGTGATGCTGGTCTTTGCTGATGATGCTGTGTGTCATTGATTCAACTTGCCTGCTTCACTGATCATTGTTTGTTGCGACTTCATAAAGAGAAACACACCATAGACATTCTCATGATTGCTGATGGCTTCTTGCCACTTCCTCAGACTTTGGCTGATTGGCAGAGCCTTTCCATTTCTTCCAGATCAAACAGCTGTTGCTGATTCGTGTGAACTGAACTGCTGATATCCTGACAAAGAAGATTAGAGTCACCCAAAAGAACTATTTCTAAACAGATCTGCATCCCCTTTTGCCCTATTAACCTTTCCTTTATATTACCTCTGGCAGGTGGTGGGCTAGAAGGGAGGTTAAAGTGTTTAAGAACCCTTATTAAAGAAGGTTGTGAAAAATCTTAACCTACATCAATGTTTATCCCATTGCACTAATTTTAAAATCAGTATAAAAGTTAGATATATTAAGACTAAATACAATCTATTTAATTTTGACTATCCTTGAATATCCTTTTGAAGACTTGATTTTAATAGTCAAGGAAGAGAATGTTTGCTCAGAGATATATGAGAGACAGACAAGGGCCAGACTTTGATCACATGGCCAGAGTGATGTAAGTCCAGCAATGCCTATATCTTGCTAGTGAGCTAATTAGGAAAAATGTTTTGTGCTGAAAACATCCTAGGAGAGATTGCACTGTAATGATAAATGGGCACTAAGCCACCCCACTGTGAGCCTCTGAGTTCTTCTGTTGTGCCTGGTGCTTAGACATATAAGCACATAACTTTATATGACAGCATCTACCACTGTGGCATAGTAAATGTTGGATAAATATTTTTAAGTAAAGATATGACATCCAAAGTTTGAGAAAGAAAAAAAGGAGAAGAAAGAAGAAAGAGGGAAAGAAGGAGGAGAAGCAGAAGAAGAGGAAGAAGAGGAAGAGAGAAGAGGAGGAAGAGGAAGAAGAGGAAGAAGAGGAAGAGGAAGAAGAGGAAGAGGAAGAAGAAGAGGAAGAGGAAGAAGAAGAGGAAGAGGAAGAAGAGGAAGAGAGAAGAGGAGGAAGAGGAAGAGGAAGAAGAGGGAGGAGGAAGGTGATGCATGTGGTGGTGAAGAAAGGCAGCATGTGGTTCTGCTTGCCACGGTGCAGCATTCCTCCAAGTTGACATGCCAACTCCAGGATGTTCCAGTAGCCTACCCTCAGGGATTTTTTAAAAAATGACATATCCCAAGTCCTACTCACTCTTTATTGTATTTAGAGACATATTCAACTGTGAGAAGCTTGAAATATTAGTGTGTGCAATCGTATATATGTTTTGGGGTGTGATGTTAGACAGGCCACAGGGACAGAACTGGGCCTGATTGCAATCTCTGTAGCTTGGCAGTGAGCTGTGTTGTAATGTGGGGAGTGAAACCATGAATCTGAGACTCCAGGAGCAGCGTCAGAAACATCACTGGTGAATTAAGGACTGTATCCAACTTTGATCTAGATTTCTAGGTCACCAGCCTCCCTGCGAAGAAGATAGAGATCGAGAACGCTGGCTTTATTCATTTATACATTCACAGTATTTCTAGAATGCTCTCTCCTGCCAACTAGGCATGATGTTAGGTAGCTCTGTGTAACAGGAAATCAGGTAGATTCTATATGTGTGTATGTTATACACGCATGTGATCACAGCTCAGCGTGACAACTTCTGCACTAACCCCATAATAAAGTGCTGCAGGCACACCTACAGGCAAGAGAGCTTGTATTTGGGGGATGGGGTGAGAAGCAGTTTAACTGGAGGTGACTTGGCAGTTCGATTACATAAATGCCAGATGAAGCATCAGACCCTGCATGGGCTTGGGAGCAGAAAGTATCTAGACTCAGACTATCACCAAAACATACTGTGAATAAGCCCCAAACCGAGCCCATAAGCCAGAAGTAGCAAGATGACAACCCGCCATATGCGACTAAAGCAATGTGTCTGGAGTGCAGAGCAGCATAGCCCTGGAAATACGCATGTTGTGAGGAAAGTGTCACACAATTTAGGGGTAAGAGGGGAAATAAGGAAGATGCACAGAGTCAAAGTCCTCCCCAAAAGGAGCACTGGAACATGATATTTATAGAGCATCCTCTAGGATGTTCTGGGTACTTTGGAAACACTGTGTCACTGAGCAAGCCTTTGAGGGAAGCACTATTACTGTAGTCTGTACACTCTTGGATATGGATTTTTTTCTGAGTTTAATACCCATGAGATCAGGATGTGTGGTTTGCAAAATGCCACTCTAATGTCTCTTCCTGGTAGCTATGTTTGCTTAGTCCTTTGCTATACAGACTCTGAATTGATCGTGTCATTTGGTTTCAGCAACAGGGACATAGCAAAGGTTTGAAGATTGTATAATGACATTTGTTTTCTGTGCTCTGTTTGGAGCTCTGAGACCACCGTTTGAGCATGCTTGAACCAGACTGTTGGAATGGCCATGTGGAGAACAGAAGGACTTCAGTAAATGGTCTGCTAACCATCAAACAGGTGGAGACCATTCCAGAGCATCTACCCCAGATAAGCCTATATCTGGTAGCACCTGCTCGAGTTAGTCCAGGAGAGACCAGGAAGGAACCATTTGACCTGAGTATAGCCCAAGAACTAACACTCAGAATGATAAAGTAATAAATGACTGTTGTTTTAAACTAAGTTTCAGTGTGATTTGTTACACAGCAACAGCTAACTGATATACCGTGTGTCTTTTGGCTGATCATGTCTGGTAATTAAAGTGAGCTGTACCTATTTTCTTAGTCAGACTTGCATAAAATAATAGTGCCACTAATAATTTTGATTTAGAATTGATGCAGTGCAGTTTTAGATCCACTTAGCTGATTAAAGAAAAGCCCAGGGATCTGGATTTCTTAAGCCTATAAATAAGCCGTAGACGTTTTTTGTATTTGTAAACAGTCTGACACTAAACTCTAGGCTCCTAAGCCCACATCTAGCTGAGGAGGGGAACAGCAGCCAAGACATTAGGGATAGATAAGAATGTGTCCCTTAAATGACCTTGCAGAGGGTTGGAAAGATCAAGGATTTACAAGTTCTTTTTTCACGTTGACTAATTAAAATCTTCATGTCACCTCAAGATAAGAAAGTGGAGTGCCGTGGGGTACAGGGCGAGAGGAGGGAGGGCAGCCTGGCCTAATAGACAGCTTTGTGCTGGAGCAGAGATGCAGTTCCTGAACATTGAGGGAGGCTGGGGGAGTTGGTGGACTCTGACCGAGGTGGAGAAGGGAGATATCCAGCGAGGTGATTGCCTAAGCAGCTGCAGTCTAGCTCTCCCATATAAAGCACGTGAAGACAGTTGGTCAAGTGCGTTCGCAGAACAAAAGGCTCATGGAGGAAGGCAGGACGATGGCTTGATTAGAGCCACAGAGGCCTGCCTGACAGCTATCAGTAGCTATAAAACAAGTGCAAGAGACTTTTATGAGCATAGCCAAACAGTGGCACAAAAATGGTCGAAGAGGATTTGCCAATTGGAGGGACCATCACTCAGTGGGTAAAGGCGTTTGCTGCTAAGCCTCGCAACCTGAGTTCAATCCATGGAACCCATAGATGAGAAGGAGAGAATCCACTTTCCCAAGTTGTCTGCTGACCTCCATACACATGCTGTGGCCTCTGTGTGTGTGTGTGTGTGTGTGTGTGTGTGTGTGTGTGCATGCACACACACACGCTTGGGGAGCCCAGATCAGTTTTGGAACCCAGCTAAGGAGAACCAGCATTGCACACAGACTTCTTTAGGTTTGAGGAGCTATATTTATGGGATTGGTGTTAACAGGAATGCCTTCAAGACTACCCCACCCACTCCGTCAACTCATCTAAAGTCCTGGCAGGGGTTAACGGTCAAAAGCCATCCCCTCCAGATTAACCTGCCATCTGGAAAGGCATCTGGAAGTGTGTGGTAAAAGAGAAACAGAATGAAATGTGCATATCCAGGAACTATAACAGGGATAGGTCTCCCAATTGGCACCCACTTAGGACAGAAAATAAATGATTTGGTTCTTACCCAATTCTAAGCAAAATTCTCAATGGGAAAATTCCAACCCAGTACAAATGGCTTATCTCATAAGGACATCAGTCTCCGAGCCTGACAACCTGAGTTCACTCCTGAAACCTGTGTGGTAGAAGTAGAGAAGTGAGTCTTGGAGTTTGTCCCCTGACTTCCAAACATGTGCCATGTCATTCTCCCCTCTCTCACATGAAAGTAAATGTAAACAAAGCGAAACAAAATAACAAAACAGGGATGGAGAGATGGCTCAGTGGTTAAGAGCACTGTCTGCTCTTCCAGAGGTCCTGAGTTCAATTCCCAGCAACCACATGGCGGCTCACAACCATCTGCAATGGGGTCTGATGCCCTCTTCTGGTGTGTCTGAAGAAAGCAATGGTGAATACATAAAATAAATCTAAAAACAACCCACAAAACAAAACAATACCTTCCATCAAAGACTGGAAAGATAACTCAGGCGTAAGAGCGCATCAAGTCATGAGTTTGTCCCAGTCACTATGACTCTGATTCCCAGACATACACATAGGCACGCACGCATGCACGCACGCACACACGCACGCACACACTCTGACTGTAGGGAAGCAGGGGAGGAAATTATTGGCTTTCCTCTCAACATGTTAACAGACTACCATCCTGATTGAATCATGAGCAAGGCATTAGGCAAATGTCCACAGAATGCTCTCTGAAATATCTGATGATTGTGCTTCAAAGTTGAAGATTATAAACAAGAAAATCTCAACACGCATGGTGGTACGTGCCTTTTTCAGTCTCAGCACTGGGGAGGCGGAGGCAGGTGGACCTGCCTCTGGTCTGTAGATGAAATAATACGTTCCAGATTGGCCGGGGCTACATAGTAAGACCATGTCTCAAAAGCAAAACAAAATCAAACAGACAACAAAAATCCAAGAGTTTGTCACAGATGTAATATGGTGTCATGGTTGGTATCCTACGACCCAAGAAGGCTGTAAGGAAGGACTGAGAGCATCTGAGCACTGGATGAAATTTAGATATATTTTGAAACTAGTTTCCTAATAATATGTTGTACTTGTGTACAGACTCAGAGTGGAGAGTGGGTTAGGCGTTGACATTAGGCAAATGGCAACAGAATGTTCTATGGAACATCTGACTCTGCACTTTTTCTATAAACTGAAAACTGATCTAAGAAAAACTCACCAAAAACCTCCTAAAGAAGAAATTGATGAGCATGCAAAGGGAAAACTTAATATTCAGGTAGGGAAAGATTGTTGTTTGTTTTTTTAATTAGGTTTTTTCTTAACTTTGTGAAATTTTTGGCACAATCGTGTGAAAATTTTTCTTTGCCTCCATTCCCACTGCTGTGGACTGAAAGGACACAGACATTCTAAATTTGTGTTATAATACTGTGATTTCTTTTCTCATTCAAAAGAAGTATTCACTTTTGATTGATTTTTAAAAATTTTTGTTTGGTCTTGAGACAGGGGTCCCACTCTATAGCTTTGGCGGACCTAGCACTTGCTATGTAGGCTAGGCCTCAACTCATATTTAATTGCTATGTCCCTTTAAAGACGTGACCTCCATGCAAATATTCACTTCTATGTCCAACTTTATATTTGCAATTTTCATAAAGGGGCTTCCAGAACTCTTCCAGAACTGTATAAGCTTCTGATTCTCAAAAACGCCACCCACCATTGATTGGCACTGATCCCACATGAATGGCTAAAAATTGTCCAATTAAGCAACTGACCAAGTACAACCACCAAGTACAAACACTATGCCATGTCTTCTAGAGACACGAGAAGAGTTGGGACAGCTCCCGGGGATTTATGGGTGTGCTGAGTAGTTTTATGTCAACTTGACACAAGCTAGAGTTAGACAAAAGGAGGGAACATCAGTTGAGAAGAATTCTTCCGTGAGAGCCAGGTGATTTTTTATAAGTGATTGATAGGCGAGTACCCAGCCTACTGTGGGCGGTGCCATGCCTGAGCTGTTGATCCGTATGTGACAAGATAGTGCAGTGGTTGACGTAATGAAACTTTAGACGTGAGGCCACTGTCAACCTGCCAATCAGCCTTTTTTCTGCCCAGAGAACTTAATCTCTGCTTAGTTTTTCTAGAAGACAGATCAGTTGATTTTTTTTTTTAGACAGATATAGATTTGAATATAGCTGGAGTTAGCCACATTTTAAAAATCAGGTCAAATGTATAACAGAGGCTAAGAAACAGAAAAGAGACTCCAGCTTCCATAGAGAAATCTCCCAATTGACTCCTCTATGTTTGGCTCTACAAAATATCCCTGCATTCAGGATCTAAATAGGTCCAAATAAGAATGCCCCCATAGGAATGGGCTCATAGTTTTTAAATGGGCAGTCATTAGGGAGTGGAGCTATTTGACAGGGATTAGGAGATGTGGCCTTGTTGGAAGTGTGCCACTAGGGTTTCAAATGCTCAATCCATGCCCAGTGGTTCCTCTCTTCTTGGTGCCTACTGATCCGGATGTAGAACTCTCAGCTACCTCTCCAGTAGCATGTCTGCCTGCGTGCCTCTATGTTTCCTGCCATGATGACAATGAACTAAACCTCTGAACCCATAAGCCAGCCCCAGTTAAATGACTTTTCCTTTCTAAAAGTTGCCATGGTGATGGTGTCTCTTCACACCAATAGAACACTGACTAAGATACAGGGCTTGGATCCAAAATGAGATACCCAACTTGGGGCTGAATGTCTTACTGTGGGATGTGATGAGGTAAGAGGCCCCCTGTCAACTGCCAGCACATAATCCTTTGTGTGTTGGAGAATCTCAGAATGTGGCCTTATTTTTAAAATGGAATCTTAATGGAGACTATCAAGTGAAAAATTAGGGCCTTAGGTTGGGCACTCATGCACATGACTGGTACCCCTTAGAGATTTAGACCACACACTGGAAAGGACGGTTGGGGGAGGAGACACTGGGAGTATGGCATAGAAAGGCAAGGGGCCAAGACAGATGTTTGCAAGCCCAAGAGACACCTAGAGGAGGCCTTTTCTTTGTAGACCTCAGAAACAAATCTTGACACCTTACTCCTGTAAGTCACCAAAACAGTGACACTACATATTTCTTTTC
Source organism: Mus minutoides (assembly GCA_902729485.2). NCBI lineage: Eukaryota > Metazoa > Chordata > Mammalia > Rodentia > Muridae > Mus > Mus minutoides. The sequence goes on from LR749581.1 coordinate 2,460,214, forward strand.
TTGAAATCACATCATTTCTGGTGCGTGGTTTCATAGTACTAGAAAAGGATTGTACTACAGAACCTAGAAAATGCCTAAGGTAGCCCTAGGCTGATGATTAGATGAGGAATGGGCTTAGCTTCCAATGACGTGGCTAAATGCATGGAGATATATGGGACCCACTATGGCGCCTCCCTCCAGAAAATGCAGAAGCATGCCAAACACACGTGCTTCTTCTGTGGCAAGACCAAGATGAAGAGATAAGCCATTGGCACCTGGCATCATGGTTCGTTCATGTAAACAGTGGCTGGCTGGGGGCCTGGGTTTTACAATAGATCTTCTGTCTCAGAAAGGGTCTAACTCAAAGACCAGTAGAAGCGTTACTGTTCAAGATTTACCTAACCTGCAATAAATGAATGAATTTATCTTAACAAAAAATAGAGAGGAGAAAAATGGGTAATACTGCAGGTGAAGAGACTCAAAGAAGCCAAGATGTAGTCAACTGAAAATGAAGTCTATTTCTTTCTCCTGATAGACAAGAAAGTCTTATAGACCTGGAAGATAGGAATCTCAAGGACCTAGAAGACCCAGTTGCGGTAGAGCAGTGTGTTTCAACCTTCTCAATGCTGCCACGCTTTGATACGGCTCCTCATGGTGTGGTGACCCCCAACCATAAAGTTATTTTCATTGCTGTGTCACAACTGCAGTTTTGCTATTGCTATGAATCGTAAATATCCGTTTTCTGGTGGTCTTAGGCAACCTCTGTGAAAGGGACATTCAACCCCCCACCAAAAGAGGTTGTGACCCCGTTAAGAAGCACTGTTATGGCAGCTATTTGTGTAAGGATTGCCTCACCAGCATTGGATAAGGAGCCTCAGACTCCACAGGAGGAAGGCCAGAGACACCCGGGAAAAGTACTTATTACTTGTTGAGTCAGCTTGAGTATACTTGTGACTAGAGGGAATGAATCATCTCCCAAGGGGGTAGGCCTCTGTGGTTGTAAAGCCCATGGGTTAGAAGCAGATGATCTTGAATTCTAAGAATGGTCTTGCCCTTTCTTTCTTTTTTGTTTTTTTCTTTTCTCTGAGACAGGGTTTCTCTGTATAGCCCTGGCTGTCCTGGAACTTACTCTGTAGACCAGGCTGGCCTCGAACTCAATCTGCCTGCCTCTGCCTGCCAAGTGCTGGGATTAAAGCCCTGTGCCACTATTGCCCGGCGGTCTTGCCCTTTCTTACACCCAACTCTGCCCTTTCAGTTTTCTGTTCTACAAAAGAGGACCAGAGGTGGTACCACCTCATAGGGTTGTGAGCATTATAGTTTATTAATAGTGTCACCTAGTAAATGATATGTTGTTAGAGGTGTTCTGGCAGTAATTGTCCCTCAAATTTAAGGCAATGTTAGAAAGCCTTCCACCTCACACTGGGAGCAAACTCTCCTGTACCTGGATGACTGGCCTCATGCAATAGCACAGTAACATGCAGCTGGTGAACCTGGCAACAATTATATTGACCTTTTTTTTTCATTCAGAATGTTAGCACGATCCATGTCTCAACTTAGCCACACTGACCAGTTCTGGATACTGACCAACAGTGACTACTCTAGTATTTAACCTTTTAAAAGATTATCTTAAAGCTTTGGGGTATATTTAAGATTTTTAAATGATGTTTGGAGGAAGGTTATATGTGCACATGGTGCACGTGTAGAAATGGTACTCACAACCCTGAGGATTGAGATTTGCACTTCAGGCTTTGTGACTTGCATAGGCTTTAACCCAATGAGCCATCCTACTGGCTTTGCATTGGCTGTTGGAAGCCCCTAAAAAGTCATCTCAAGGGATTTGTCAAGTCTACAGAGCCAAGGCTGAGCAGGGAAGACAAGCCTTTAAAACTTGGCAGGTGGACACCGTCCTTGAGCAACGACTAGTCTGCTTTTCACTCGAACCACACAGGGGCCAGGGTTGTCCAGAGATGCCTCATGGCCAGGACATTGCGGAAGTCCTGTATTCCTAGCCAAGAACTGTGGCGAAACTTGGTGTGGGGACCGTGGTGAAACTGGATTAAAGGGGTTTGTGTATATCTGTGCTAAAGAAAGATGGGACTTCTTCAGCTACCGTGGTCTCTCCAAGCAGAAAAGCAAGCAGGGAGGCCATGCCAAGAAGTCAGAAGAATGTGGAAGAATGTTAAGGATGGAAGAGCTAAAGGGCACCTGCAACATTCCAAAGCATCACATTATGAGGGTTCAGGAAACTTCCAGATTTACCCTTTGCCCTACCTCAGAATCCGTTGTGAAACTAGAGGGCAGTTTGGGTGACCTTAGAGGCTTTTGCTTGCTGACAGCCACGCTCTTGGACCTGAGGGAGGCCACGCCCACCTTGCGGCTTTGGAGGGAGAGGCGGAGTGAGCAGGACTGGGCGGGACCTGAAGGAGGACTGGGCCTTAAGGGGCGGGGCGAACGGCCGAGGAGGCGTGGCCGGAGGGGAAGGACTGGAGCTGGTAGGCGTGGCCTGAGAGGAGCGGCGGGTCTGAAGGGCTTGGATCAGCCCAGATAGGGCGGGGCTTGAGAGGGAGGGAATGGCGCCGATGGGGCGGGACCTAAGAGGAGCCGCGGGTGTGATGGGGCGGGACAGGCTCGACCTGTGCGACAGGAGGGGCGGAGCTGGCGAGGGGGAGTGGGCGCGCTAAGAGATGGGGCGGGGAGGAGCCTGCGGACGGGGCGGGGCGGCGTGGCACGGCACGCGCACTACCAGCCGCCCGGCCCTGCTGCTGCTGCAACGCCGGTGGCGCAGCCAAGAGAGCAGCTGCGGCCGCGACTCCTTAAATAGCATCGCAACCCGGCGCGGGGCAGTTCGTGGATTGCAGTGACAGCCGCCTGTGGAGCAGCCCGGGCAGCGGAGGAGGTGAGTGCGCCAGCCGCGAAGGGCCGCGTGTCGGCCAAGGCGACCCTAGCTAGGCGGATACCGGAGAACCGCTCCGCGGCTCTGCGGGACGTTCCGCTTTTCCGGCCTGGGCTCCACGGCCTCGTTTCACTCGGCTTCGGGAGGCTCCGGGGCCGCTCCGGCAGCCGCTGCTTCCGGTGCCGGAGCCGGGGTTCCCCCGCGGGCCGTGCGCGCGCGGGTCTGGTGCACCGCGGAATCAAGAGGTTCCTCTCTGCACCGGTCCCTGGCTGGTGTGGCGGCTGGGACCTTCCCTGCCCGGCTCAGGTTTCGAGAGGTGGTCCTGCTTGCTGGGGACTCTGGTGTCTCCGCCACCGCATCCCTCGAGCCCCCAGAGGCGGGGATTGTGAGGCGCGCACTCACCGCGCGTGGACACGGACTGTCCCGGTGCCGCTCTGTGACGTGCCCCTGCGCCGAGCGTTCGAGGAGGGTCAGAAGCAGCGCTCAGAGCCCGATGTCATAAGTAGAAATTCTCGCGGTGTCTCCAAGAGGAGCTCCCAGAGCCACTACACAGAGTGGTGATGGAGTCATTGATTTAAGGCAATCTGGCTTTTAATTTTTTTTAAATTAGGGAGCAAAAATGATATTTATCACCTTGAAACGTAGACCCCGAGTGTTGATACAGGACTTAAAAGAACACATGGATTAGAATCTAGACATAGCAGCTCCATCTAATCAGTGCACTATGTCCGAGCTTACAGACCATCTTGCCACACCGCTCAAGCTCATGGTTATGGAACCTAGTTAAGAATGGCCGTTATGAAAATGCTTCCTCTTGGAACTGTGAGTATTCATCTGTAGTCTTCCCTTTAAGGACTTGACATTTGATTATGTTTCTGGGATATATGTTTCAAAACGTAATCTGTGGTTATATCCCAATGAAAATTATTAGCGTAACTTAGAAATCATCTGAACCCTTCTATTCACCAAAGTTAAGAACCAAAGGTCTGCAGTAGGCAAGGTTAAGAATGGGGAACAGCTAAAAGGAGCCATGGGTTTGGAGCAACACAGTGAGGTGTGACAACAGAAAACAGACAGGGCCGGATCCTGGGAGATGTTCTTCCTTGTAGTTCAGCTGAAGGAAATCTCTTGGTGGTGGGAGGCTGGTTCTTTGTGAAAGGTCTGCATTGAGATCTTGAGCTAAAATTATATGACTAGAGAAGGAAAAAAAAAAAGAAACACACCTTATTCACTCACCTCTTCTAAATTTACAGTAAACAGACAAAACTTTAAAAAAACAACAACCCTCCCCATCCGTGATTCTAAGCGTTTTCACATATTTCCTTCCTGCCTCTGTTATTTATATTTTATCATTGTTTTATTATTATTACAGCCTGACTGAAATCACAAGGCCTTGGAAATTTTGACATTTAACATGCGTGGCATCTGACACAGTAGGGACAGGTTATCTATTTATACCATACAGGTACTTTTCAGCTACTCAGTTCCTGAGTTAAATGTGAAGTCACGGAATGCAAGCCAACATGTCACAGTGTTGTCGTTAGCACATCTTTAGTTTGAATGCAGCTATCTAGAACTTGTGGGATTCCGTGTTTGGAGTAAGGGCCCCGGGAAAGATCAGGTGGTTTAGTCATTTACCTGTAGAGATTGTGTCTTTCTCCTTTGCTGTTGTTGTTCTTAGACTGTGGGATGCCTCATTCTTTTTAGAGTCATTTAGTTTGTAAGCTCAGTTTCATTTGATGGGTAAGCTTGCCATTCATTGCTCGTTTGCGTGCACTGTCTCCTATGACTAAATTCAATTTGAGTCACACCATTAGAAATGTTTCACGGGCAGGCTTGTTTACACGATGCAGTGTGCACAGCTTTCGTCCTGTAAAATGGGAAGAATGTGCTAGGTAGCTGCCAGCTGTAAGTCTCTTGAACCCTCTTTAAGTCTGACTATTCCGCCCCATAGCTTAAGGTGCCTGAGTCCCTTAGTGAAGGTCTTCAGTCCAAGTTAGTGGTTGGACATGCACTTGAGGGCCGTGCCGTACCTTTGGCGTTGGTGCCTGGAGGGCAGTTCTCAGTGCACAGGGGTGTGCACAGGGGTATTCCAAAGCTGCTGTGCTTGAGTTTAGGTTTCAACATCCTGCTACTCTGAGGGGCTTCTGAGAGCTTGAAAGAAAGGCAAGGCCTAAAAGTAGTAGCTGAACTCGGAGAGAAAGTCGAGGCGGTTTGAGCAGTGTTTGTGATGGTACACTGCGATTCTCCTCTTCACAAAACTCCGAGTGTCAGCTCCCGAGGAATCTCAGTTTGTGAAATCCCAAGGTAGTTGGTATGGCCAAGGGAAAGAAAATTACCACATGAATAAGTTAATTTTTCTACTTTGTCCATCCTGATATTTATAATTTCTTAACCTTTGGAAGCAGTCCTAGTTGTCAGTTGTAAACTTTGAGGAGTGAAGGTGAGGAGAGTTAGTGATTACAGGCAGGTGGTCCTTTTCTTGTGTCTTGACTGGCTAGGAAGGGTGCCACTTTAGCCTGGAGGTTTGTGAGGGCTGTATTCTCTTAGGATAGTGGGAGCCTGGTGGAGAACAGCATATGTCCTATATCTTAAGTCTGAAATTTCAAAACCAGTGGTTTAATGCACATAAGAGCCTGGGGTAGTTCTCTTTATGAATTATCTGCTAGTCTTCAAGTTTTAAGCAAAAAATATGAGAGCTGTCTAAGTATCTAAATTAAAGTTTTACTTTTTCATATTATAAAAGTAATATATACTTGTTATAAAAACCCAGGACATATAAAAGTGAAATGTCTTCAAGAAATTAAATTTGGGTTTATTTTCTTCCAGTTGTTTTATAAGCAAATTGAAAGATAATTTTAAGGCATATATTGTCATTTGAAGTTGAATATTTTGACAATTCATTTTTTAAATTAACCTTTATTTTTATTTTATATGTCTGGATATTTTGTCTTCATGTATGTCTGAATACCACATTCATGCAGTGCTTTCAGAGTCTAGAAGAGGGCTTTGAATCCTTTGGTTGGGGGGTGCCTTGTGTATGCTGGGAATTGAACTCCGGTCCTCTGGAAGAGCATCCATCGGCTGCTGAGCCATCTCTCCAGACTGACGATTAATTTTTAATCACCTCAGTTATGTAGATGATCTCCTCAGATACGTTAACATATTTTGAAGATGACTACTTTTAATTTATTCATTACTCTCTCTTTGTTGTTTATTTCAGAACAGTTTACCAAGCTCTTTTCTCTAATTAAAACAATCATGTTTAAAATTAAACATGTCCTTTAAAAAAAAAACTCTCGTGATTTTGTAAGTTACTTAAAAATTACTGAGTTGGTTTTAATGGACTTTTGGGTTCGTGTATTTTAGTGAAAAGCTGTTGAAATAATGATTTCATGGTTTGGAAAGATAAATGGAAAGAAGTTAGGGCATCAGAAAAGTGTGGTTTGCCTTCTGGAACATTTCCACATTTGGGGTGCGACTTCTGATAAATGCATTATCTATGCATTTGCAGGGTTTTGGCTGCTGTAGAAATTGGGCTCTCTGCACTCAGGTTTGTTGGAGGCGAACTGTCTGTAGGCAGGAGGTTAGAACCCCGTTGATTAAGCAGAATTAAGAGGAAGCTGTAACAGGATTTCAGTACCTCTTCCTCATCTCAGGGATGCAGTCGAGGTTATGCTCTGGGTGCTTCCCGTGGTCCCTCAGGAGCTCTGTGAGGCAGGTATTACTTTTAGACTATGACAGTGGCTCTCAGCCTTCCTGATGCTGCAACCCTTTAATACAGCTCCTCGTGTTGTGGTGACCCCCCCCACCCCCCAACCATAAAAGTGTTTGCATTGCTACTTCATAACTGTAATTCTGCTACTGTTATAAATTATAATGTAAACACCTGTGTTTTCTGTGGTCTTAGGCGACCCCTGTGAAAGGGTTGTTTGACTCTGGGGGGCGGGGGCGGTCCTGGCCCACAGGTTGAGAACCACGTCTCTGTGTGATTTGGAGATGAAGTCACCCAAGGCAGGATCGGAGTCTAGGCTGCCTGGTGTTGGGGCCTGTTCTTTTTCAGGTGCTTCTTCTTATGTCCCTCTGGAGTAGATTTCTCAGGCCTGGAAAGTTCCTTGACTTTTCTTTGTCTCATTTATACTCAGCCATGAATTTTCTCTTCATAACACCTGAGTTCCAAGAGATAAGACCTTGATTGATTCAGCATGGTTCAGTGTGAGAAAAGTGAAAGGCCTCGTCTGCCCTTGAACTACGTCTTGAAAGTCTGGAGCACAGTTGGGGTGACTGACCAACGCATCGAGTGTTGAGGAGACCATGGAAGGCAACAGGGCCTTAACTTAGTACAGACTGTGGAGCCAAAGCATGTTAGTAGGAGATTCACCTCACTGTGACGCATGGATTTGCTCTCTGCTTTAGATTTGGGAAGAACTTTTAACTCCTTCCTGGCATGGTCTAGTGATGCTGTTGAGACCATCCAGTAGACCAGAGGACAGACTCCTCTGTCCCTAGTTTGCAGGCACTGTGGTATTGCCCAGTGATTCTGACTGAGTTGTTTGCCTGGTAAAAGTACAGAACTAGAAGCCATGGGCTAAGTGTAACAGGGCTGCTGTAGGTGAAGTAAGGTGAATTGAGTGCGGGTGGGATCCACACACAGTCACGTCTATATCTCTGCACCTTAAAGTCCTGTCAGACAAATCCCAACCTCTGAAATAGCCCAGCTCCCTCTTCTCACTGATAGAGTAGCTATAGTAGAGGGAGAGGGTATGGCTAGTCAAGCTTACACAACCTGCCTGCCTTCCCCTCTGGCCATCTTATATGCTTGCACACGCGTGCATACACACACACACACACACACACACACACACACACACACACACACACGAAGTTTGTTTCTGTGGTCCCTGGACCCTGTGCCTGTTGGAGGACTGTCTGGCCCCCAGTGTTGTCCTTGACTTAATGTCCTAAGACTCTGGTAGTCTGCAGGTTTCTGCTTACCGTAATCTACTCTCTGCCCAACATTTCCCAGCATGCACCTGTTTCTTGCATTCTTAGTATTTAAGTTCACAGTCTGATATCTCGAGTTTAGTTAGCAGAAGCCCTTGTTAAAAAATGAAACAAATCCGGGGATGGTAGGATCTGTGATCCCAGCATATAGGAGGCTGAGGCAGGAGAGTCACCTTGATTTTGGGGTTAGGCTAGGCTACATATTATGTTTCAGGAGTACTGGAGACAAGACTACTCTCTCTCAAAAATGAAAAAAAGAGGTGGGGAGGGGGGTGCGCGGAGGGGTGATGATGTTGGCTAAGAAAGAAGAGGATAACTTTTGTCTAAGCAGAACTTGAGGGCAGAAACCATCCGAGTCGCAAGTCTTCCTTTAGTTAGCCTTTCCAGGGCTTCTGCAGCCTGACTCCAGTGTGCCGTTTCCTTGCCCATTGCAAAGTCCTGTGAATGGGAACATCAGGACGTGCGACCATGGGGCTAAAGGATCTCTGCACCCTAAGCCTCTGAGCTCTCCCGGGACCTGAGTTGCTAGCGTGTATCCTAGAAGGGGGGCTTGACCTCCATGCGTGTGTTGACATGGGTCTTGCTCTAATGCCAGTCATTTCCTCAGCCTCTTCCCTCAGTGCTGTTGCTCAGAGGTACTTGTCCGAGTGTGACTCTCTCCCTTTCCAGTGTCTCTCATACACTGGAAGCTTGAGTTCTCTGACACTCAGCTAGGATGCACCAGCGACCAAACTAGCGACTAAAAATTTGCAGTATACCTATGCCAGCTAAAAAATGCTTGTGGCCGGGCGTGGTGGAGCACGCCTTTAATCCCAGCACTTGGGAGGCAGAGGCAGGCAGATTTCTGAGTTCGAGGCCAGCCTGGTCTACAGAGTGAGTTCCAGGACAGCCTGGGCTACACAGAGAAACCCAGTCTTGAAAAAAACCAAACCAAACTAAACCAAACCAAAACAACAACAACAACAAAAAATGGTTGTGGTCCCAAGTGTCCAAACCGCTAATTCTGATCCTAGCATCTTTTCCACTGGTCACTTCATATTTTGGTTAGCATCCCTGCCTCTGACCGGTGTGTGTCTTAGTATGTGTGTATATACATTTCTTCCTCTTATAGGAGCACTTCAACCACACAGTAAGCTCCAGGTAAGAAAGAGACCTAGTTATTGTCATTTCCATATTTTCAGAAATGTTCCTGGGCCCTGGACTGGTCCAAAGATGACTGACATTAGGTATTGTCCTTGACTTGTGTCCCCAAACCCAGTCGGGGGCAAAGTCTGTTTATTCTCATGTACTTGCTGAACACTATCACCAGTGGGCACCTGCTCCTGACTTGGATTCTCAGTCCCACCAACCAATTCTAGAGTCTGTCACCTCCACATAGACAGTGGCTCGTAGTTAAGATGCCGTGGTGTGGGTGCTGAGAGGAAGGGATAATGGCTTTTCTGGAAATGAAGCTCTGACCAGATCCTTCCTGAGCAGAAACGGTCTGGGGTCTTCCACTTTCGGGCCCCAGGTTCAAGCTTGTCTGTTAGAGGCTTCCCTCCTTGTATAGCATGGCCTCAGCCCCCCCTACTCCCGTTCCCAGCATTTCATACAATTCCTTACCCTTAGTTGGCCCTAAGGTGTCTATATGACTAGCTAAAGCTGGGAGACATTAAGGCAATATCCCCTGAAAATAAAATATAGTATCTGTTCTGCTAGGCTAGATCTTAGCAGTTAGGATCAAGGGGCTGAAAATCTTCAGACCGAAACATGTGCATCCTGGAGGTGAGCTTTGGGTTTAAGAGTGGTTCAGTGTGGATGAGACACAGCAGGTTCGGGGTTTCTCAGGATGTGGGAGGGGTGATAAGTGTCGAATTCTAGCTAATCTTATGTAACTGTACTAGAATCAACTTACCTGGTATTCCTACTTTAAAGGTGTGTCTTGTTTCTGTGCCAGGAGTTCACTGGTCAAAAAGGTCTTTGTTCCTTCCTTAACACAGTTACCCACATTGTACCTCAGATGAGCTGTGGAGGCATCCTGGCATGTAGAGCCAACAGGGACCTTATGTGTCACCAGTCTAGCGAGGCACCCCATAAAGGACAGATCCAAAATCCAGAGCCCTCCAAAGCCCTGGCTTAGCCTCCGAGGACAGTGACAGCCTGTTGTTGTTTTTTGGCATAACTTGGAGATGGATTTGGGTTTGTAGAGTGTAAGTAAGCTAAGCATACTTGCCCGCTGGAGGTAGGGACTAAGGTAGGATTCCCGGCCCAGGACACAGTTCCCTATATGTGGCCAGCCTCTGAGGCAACTCTGGCAGAAACAGATGAGTGTCACTAGGCAGGTGCCAGAGAGGCCACTGAAGGCTCTTTAGAGACTGAGGGTTGTTTCTGATAGTGGTTACATTCACCGTTCTTTGGTTGTCGGGGTGGTGGGGGGGTGGGGGTGGGATGGACAGTGCAGCCAGACCACAAGTTAGGATTCACAATGTAAATATTAGAACTATTAGAGATATCTTCTTGTCTTTCTTTAAATCTGTATTTGTTTCCTTCATTGGCCACAGAAACACTTTGGAGTGTGTAGGTATTGTTTATGAATGAAAAAGCATGAACATAGAACAGTTGGGATGTGTTAGAGGCGTAGCGGACCAGAACGTGGTCCCCTTCTCTGCTGTCAGCACGGCAGTAGATCTCTGAGGGCTACTTTTTAAAAGGCGAACCAGTTTGTCAGGAGCGGGCGGGTGGGTGGGGCGGAGGGGGGGTACAAACTAAAACTGCTCTGAAAATAGTTTCTGATCCATGTCAGATAATGCGACTGACTTCAAGCGAGTTAGTAAAAGCCAGAGTGTGTTTTGGTTTTGTTCTGCAGAATTTGTTTAATGTGGAAGCCTTAATTAGTCGGGTCTTTTGTTTTCTCTCTGGTTCAGGGCCATGTCTCCCCAGGCGTGGGCTGACTTGGGACGTAGTGGGTACGCAGTGACTATTTGCCAGCCTGAGTACATGGACTTGTATCTTGCATGGAAATTAGATGTTGTGCTGGACTAGCTGCTCCGAGTCAACGTTTACCTTGGCACCCTTGCTTAGATCTTTGGGCTGTTGGCAGGATACACTACATGTGCGGGTTAGGCTCGCTGCCGTCTCACAAACGGTTTCCTAATGTATAGAGTCAGAACTGTTGGCACCTTGGAGTGTCTCCTGATTGACGGGATGTGTGGGATTTGCTTTAAAATCCATTAAGAAGAGAGCAAGAGAGCATGATAAAATAATATTAGTAAAATGGTAGCTGCAACTGAAGCCGACAGAAGGGTCAAGGGTACGTGGTAATTTTATTGTACTTCGTAGACTCTTGAATAGATCTGGAGACCTTTGTGGCAAGAATTTAAATTAAATATAATGGAAACGTAAAGATCCCCAAATTAACGTAACTTGGTTATTTCAAACAGATAACAACCCAACTTGGCATTTATTTTTTTTTGTTGTTGTTTTTCCTTTATAAAGTAGGTCATTGTTCTGTAACCTTCCATAACTAAGATTTGTTTTGTTTTTAGCTTCCTCCTCTTATGGTTACCTGAACTGGACGTAATTTTAGCTAGAGTCCCGTGGTGTCATGGATACCTCTCCTTTGCCACCTCAGACAATGAGCAGTCTTGCTTCACCTGCCCTCTTTCCCCCTGTTCATTTCTTTAACCTCACTGCCTTCCACGGAGGTACCAGGGCCCATGTTCTTTAAAGGTTCCTCTCCGTTCTGAAGAGCCCTACAACCTACAAACATTTTAAAAGAGTCCATTTGTTTCTGCTTTCTAAGTTACCTGTTGAGGTCTGGCAGAACTAAAGGGTGACTTCTCTAACCTTGTGTGTGTGTGTGTGTGTGTGTGTGTGTGTGTGTGTGTGTGTGTGTGTTGTATTCAGTCTGAGACTCACACTGTGTAAGGCTAAGCCATTTCTCTAGTTGACAGTTCCTCTGAAGCCTTTTTCTATTTTAAGAGGTGTAAGTAACCCTACCCAACCTGTGCCCTCTTGAGCCTTCTTATCCAGGTCACTGCTATTTGATAGCTGCGACCTCTGAGTCACTGGACCCTGTGGGCTCCTTGAGGACAAGGCCAGAGTCTGTTCTCTCTTCCATACTGACCTAGGCCTCCTGCAAGGACATGGCTGACTCTAAGTATTCCGGAGTGAAAATTAGCCTTCAGCAGCTATTCTACAACCTGCTGACAGGAATAATGTCCTAGGAGAGAGACCCTCCTCCTACAACACTCTTGCCCACTTCCCCTGCTCCCCAAATGATCTGGTTTTCACAGGGATCCCCTCCGCCCTTGTCTTTGACTGTTTAGATTTGGCCCAGTTCCACTTTGGCCTCTGCACAGCCCTCTGGGGGCCTCCAGCTCACACACAGAATTTCTCTCCCCTCCATATGCTTGGCTCTCCCACTTGACTGCGAGAGGCTGTCATCCCAGGTGTCTTGGGATACTGGGTTACCAGGTGTGTGTGTCTTCACTGTTCCCCTGAACTTGTGGAAGGTGGAGAGAGCATTGCCAGGGGCTTCATCCTCCTGCCAATGACCTTCTGTTTGCAGAGGCCCAATGAAAAGCTTTATTTCCCTCCAGTGTGCAGAGTGCTGTTTGGTTTGCAGCGAGGTTCTCTCTGAAAGAACACGTATATGGAAGTTGCTCCCAGGGCTGCTGAGGCCCACACCAGGGCCCAGCTCAGGACAGGCAGTGAAGGCTTAACTGGGTTTTCTGGGAGAGGTTTACAGCCCATCTGTCATTCCTTAATAAGGGCAGGTTACCATCCTAAATCCTCTGGGTAGCAGGTGGAAAATACATAAATACAAAAGAACATTAACCAACTTGAATCCGGTTATATCTTGTTTATTGAAAATATAGTTAGTGGTTGGTATGGCAGATTTTGTTATGCATTTACCACAATTAAAAAGCTGAGGGGGTGGGGGAGCCCAATGTAAAGCATAATAAAATAAAAATAAACACAGTCCTGCTACCATGGAACTGATGGGTTTTATGATTTATTTTTATTCTTAAGTTGTGTGGTATGGAAGTGTCTGTGTGTATGTATAGGTGAGTATCTGTCTGTATCTCTGTGTATGTGCAGGTGACTGCCGATGTCTACAGAGGGCAGAGGTGTGTGTGTGTGTGTATGTGTGTATTGTATATGTGTGTGTCTGTGTGAGTATGTGGAGGTGACTGTTGATGTCTGCAGAGGTCAGAAGCCTTGGCTCCTCCTGGTGCTGGAGTTACAGACAGTTGTGAGCTGCCCTATGTAGGTGCTGTGAACAGAACTCAGGTTTTCTGTAGGAGAACTGTATGTTCTTAGCCACAGATCCATCTCTCCAGCTCAGAATTGGTGGTTTTCAATGGTTTCCTCCTGTGCCTTTCCCAGGGTTTCGAGGTGTGGGTGGAATCCTGTTGATTTGGTCTGATGATAGTCTGACCCCACCATCTTCTTGTCTTGGAGAGGCCAGCAAGGCTTGCTTGACACAGAGGGAAGCGGTTTTCCACTGTTCTCTATCCCTTTGCACCTCTGAGGCCCACACAGGCAGAAGCCTGGCTCACGCTTGTGCGGCCCATCTAGACACAGCTAGTACCTGGAATGGACACAGCCAGTACCTGGAATGGAACCTTTTGCATTTGAGTCCAGGATTCTTTCCATTGTTCTCTTCTGTGAAATTTCCATAGTCATTACTCTGAACTAGGGGCTTTAGACAGAACTCCTGAGGGGATCTCAAGGATGACCCCCCCCCCAAACACAGAAACCCTGTTTCCTCCTCCCTGCAGGGCCCCAGTGAAGGCCTTCCTGCCTAGCTGGGTTCTAGCCCTAGCTGTGGTAACTAGACATGAGCCCCTTTCTTTATTAAGCTGTTCTTCCTTCTCATGATGAGGTATCTCACCTCTGGCTTCCTTTGTAAGACGGAGGGTCTGTTCTTGTGGGTTGTTTTAGTGGCAAGGGGAATTTTGTTCCCTTCTTACCTGCTACAGTAGCACACTCTACCTGTGTTGCTCAACACCCTGAGACCATGGTGTCATCCTCTCATCTTGGGTCAGGTATCATCCGATGAAACCTGCCCTATCAGGTGCTTCCTTAGGCAGAGTTGGGTCAGACTACCCACTCCATCCACTGAAGCTGATTGATTGAAGCATCCCCTTCCATCCAGGCCCACTTCCTTCTGTAGCCTTTCTCAGTAAGTGCCCCTGTTTTGTTGTGAAATCTATCCAGAAATGGAGCAGTGTTAAATCAACTAATAGTTTAATATCTCATTAGCCTGTGTTAATTATATATAAGGGTTCCATTTGAAATGTCACTTCAGTATTTTAATAACTTTCTAGCCTGTGTATATAATTATATATAATGGATTTTGTTATGATATTCTTATGTATATAATATCTCCTTATCACTCCTGTTAATCCCCTTCTTCTTTCCACCTAGCATCCCCCCCACTTGCCTGCCCTTTCCTGACCCAGTGAGTTCCATTAGTATTTGCACGAATGTGTGCTTGTTTATAGGCGTGTGAGCACTTTATCAGCAGTCACACCACTGAAGAAACCTCTCTCCCCACCGTGTCCGGGTCCGATGTTATTCATATACACAGTAAATAAATATTTGAGGACAAGTGGAGTAATCTTGTTTCCTTCGGGGCTGTTGTTTGAATAGGAAGTTTCTTAAATACATCTGACTCAAGTTTAACCTTGGTGTCCTATATAAAGGCCTTTCACATGGCCTTAGGATACTCCAAACACAGAGATCTTCTTTGCGGCTGTGTGGAAAGGGAGGGGACGGAGAGCTCTCTGCTGTGTTGACTTTGCGACTGTCCCGTGCTCTGGGGAATGTTGACCAGGTCCTATAAGCAGCTTCCTTTCCCCCTCAGAGGGCCACCCAGCTCTCAGTCTGGGGAACGCTGTCCTCATCAGGGTCCTCTGCTGTGCCTGCTCCAGGCCTAGGAGTGCACTGTGTTTCTCTGGATTGCAGGACTCAGTTTTGAAATAGAAGTCACCTAGAGTGTCACAGTGGTACCCTCCCTTCTTTCATTTGCTCATGGCACCTGGGCCCCTGTGCAGGGCCTTAAACTGATGAGGTGTGATCCCATCCCTAAATACCCAAGGCCTGTGTCTGTTAGTGTTGACAAACTCCCCAGGAAGTGAAAGCCTTGGAGAAATACAAGGCACCATGGGGACTGGGCAAGGGGACAGACACCTTTACCTACCATATCATGCTCCGCTGGCTTCTCCAGCCAGTCCACATCACCTGACCATGGAGTTTACTCTCTGCTCTGGTGTGTTCCGAAGCCTTGAGACTCCACAGGTGGGAGCCAGGATGCAGAGGACTGCTAAAATGTGAGGACACCCTGGATAGCTCTTTCCTCTTCCGACGCACCCTTGTGTGATATGGAACTCAATAAAACAGTAGTGGGAATCCCAGCAGGCCCCTCCCTCCTTAGTAAACACTGAGTACCTCTGTTGGTCTGGGCACTAAGTTAAGCACCAGAGTAGGAGGAGTCGGAAGGAGCTACCTAGGTACCATACTAACGGAGTGTCAAAGACCTAGTGTCTAGCAGAAGGCACAAAGGCTGCAGAGTAAGTGTCCTTGAGGTCAGCTGGAGGACAAGCAGCTTGTCAGTGAGGAGATCTATAAGAATTTGTTAGAGAGTGGCCTCTGGCCTGTTTGGTGGGATTTGCACATCATAAAGTAGGTCTCAAGAGATCCAGGGAGAGAGGGAGGTGCAGAGTCACATATTAGAGGGGAAGATTTTCTTTAGAAAAGGCTGGGAGTGAGGAAGTGTAAGGGGCAGGTGCATCTGCCTAGGTAGGGAATGGAGGCAGCATTATACTGTGAAACCTGTTTCTGGAGCTGTTCTGGGTCAGAAATGCAACAGGAGACCCTCTTGGGGAAGTGTGGCTACCTCAAAACCTTTGATCTTGCCCATGGAGGAAGGCTTTAGGGACCTGGAAAGTTAGGACAATAGCTAGATCACAGACCACCTTCCTGTCTCAAACTTGGCGTTGGATTATTGCTGTTCCTGCCAGTCATTTTCCCAGGCCCCAGAACCCAGCTCTCCAATGCCTTGTCTGTTGTTGCCAGTTATTTACCAAATCTCGGCCTTTGGTAGATTGTTTGGACTTTTCTTTTTGTGGTAAAGAACATCTAAATGTGAAGGTTACCATTTGAACTGTCTTGAAGCGTACACACTTGCCCAATGGTGCTGAGTGAGTTGTGTAAGCCTCACCACTGTCCAGCCCCACACTTTTCATCACCCCAAACAAAACCTTTGCAGCTGTTGGGCAATGTCTCCCAGGCCTCCCTTCCCTGCCCCCAGCCCCTGGTAACCTCTGCTCTAATTTCTGTCTGAGTTTCTGATTCTGGCAAACCTCATGTAGATAAGATTGTGTTCTTCCCTATGGCTTGGTGTTTTTTATGTTCATTCATATTACCTATGTTGTGGTATTTTCCGATTTCCTTTGAAAGGCTGAATGTTGAGCTGGGGTGTTACACACACACACACACACACACACACACACACACACACACACCCCACAGCCTGCTTATTCATTCATCTGGTGATGGTAATTTGGGTTTTTAAAGCATGGTGTATTGAGGCTTTTTGTCACTAGCAGCATGGCCTCTGACCCTTACCTGCACTCAAGTCCTCTTCCCCGTGTGGCAGCTCTGATGCCTCAAGGTCTATAAGCTTTGACTCCAGACTGGCTTTTGACTACTTGTCCTTTCTTGAGTGAAACAGGAGCAGATTTTGTTCTTTGGATTGATGGCAGTAACCACCTCATGCAGTAAAGAACAGCCATGATGACGATTACACTTGGCCATGTGTGTAACTGTATAGTCTAGGGCCTGAGATGCTAAAAGTACTCACCTGACCCCAACTCTTAAGAACGTTGGAACTATGGCATGGGGAGATGGTTCAGTGCTTAAGAGCACTGGCTGCTCTTCCACAGGACCCAGGTTTGGTTGCCAGCACCCACATGATGGCTTGCAACTGTCTGTGACTCCAGTTCTAGGGGTTCTAACATCCTCTTATGGCCTCCAAGGGCTCTAGGCATGCACGTGATACACACATATATGCATGCAGGCAAAACACTTATACAGGTAAAATAAAAATAAGCAATTAAAAAAAACATGTTTTGGCAGGTGGTGGTGGTGCATGCCATTAATCCCAGGCCTCAGGAGGCAAAGGTAGGCAGATCTCTGAGTTCAAGGCCAACTTGGTCTGTAGGACTAGTTCCAGGACAGCTAGAGCTACATAGAGAAACACTGTCTCGAAAAGCTAAAGCAAGAGCCTGGAGTGGTAGCCACGCCTTTAATCCCAGCACTCAGGAGGCAGAGGCAGGTGGATTTCTGAGTTGGAGACCAGCCTGGTCTACGGAGTGAGTTCCAGGACAACCAGGGCTACACAGGGAAACCCTGTCTCGAAAAAACAAAACAAACAAAACAAACAAAAACCCAAAAAACAAACAAAAAAAAAAAGAAAGAAAAGCTAAAGCAAACAAAGAAACAAAAATTCATGACTTGGGACTAGAGAAATGGCTCAGTGGTTAAGAGCACTGACTGCTCTTCCAGGGGTCCCGAGTTCAGTTCCCAGCAACCACGTGGTAGCTCACAACCATCCATAATGGGATCTGACGCCCTTTTCTGGTATGTCTGAAGAGAGCAGTGGTGTACTCATATACATAAAATAAATAAATCTTTTTTTAAAAAAACCTTAAAAATAAAATCATGACTCAGGTTTCCCTGAATATCATCCTTCTCCTCTTATCCACTTTAACTCTGTTAGTTTGTTCCTGGTTTATTTATTGACAGTGTTAGACCTAAGTGAGGAGTTGCTTCTTCTTGTTTTGTCTCTGTCCCTACCTTTTGAGGACCAGCTTAGACTTTTACCATCTAGCTCCCCTTAACATCCTTGTCACTCACTGTGTCTTGTACTGCTCCCTTGCTGCGCCCTTTCTTATGTTTGCGATTCAAGTCCCAAGACCAGAGCTAAGTTTTTCTTAGTTGTCCTTCCTCTAGGTAGGAAAGAATTCTTGTACAGCACTACAAGAACAGACTTTCTCCAGTCCCTGATTCAGTCTTCCTATTACAAGTCTCACCAATGTTGTGTACTCTCAGCCACTTTGAGCATCATCAGGTAGGGCAAGCATCCGGTCCTGGAGCACCTCTCCTGAACCCACTCTCTGGTCCCTGTAAAAGAACTGGTGGACTTTTTATAATGCAAAGAGAAATAGGTAGGTAATGACTTCTTGCTAATGGACCTTCCAAAGGAAAATTGCTGAATATTGTTCTAAGAAAAACATTTTAAAAAGCCACCAAGGATATAAATATGGGTCCATAATTAAATGTGTCTCTTTAATGGTGGGGGATGTTGCCTTTCGTGATAGATGCATGCTTTCAAAAACAATCCAACTTAGATAAGTTAAATGAAAGAGAAAAACGTCAAGATACTTCACAGAAAACTGTAGAGCCTGAAAAGGTAGTCTAGAAGATGCTTCCAAGCCAAGCATGGTGGTATATTTCTTAAGTCCCAGAACTCTGCTAGGGAGACTAGGCAGGAGGCTTGAGGCCAGCCTGGGCTGTATAGCAAGATCTTCTTCAATAGATTGATTGGTGGGTGGATAGATAGACAGGCAAGCCTAAGCAATATTCCTTAAGTAATTTAGTTTGCCATTTGGCTTATCTGTATATGAATTTAATGAATATGGAGATCATTATGAACAGATATTTGAACCAATGCCACATGTGTCCGTAAATTTCAGGTTGATGTACTGTGTTTGGGATATTCTGTTGTGGGTGTTACATGTATGAGAGCTGTGACCTCTAACCACTGTTAACTCTTACTGGATAAAAATAGTAGCACATTATATTTGACTTTAAATGTGTTGTGTGTTCAGTTCTTCCTCTGAGAGAAGTACGGGAGTACTTAACTTGAGTACAGGTATACTCAACTTGACTCCAGTATTTCACAAAATAAATCAAGTTTTTAAAAAGACATCTCTGCTTTGTGTTGTAGTTATACCCTGGTTCCTCCTCTCTGCCCCATGTTCCCATAAATAAGACTCAGACTCAAAATATATTTACAAATACCTTAGCCATATAGCTAGGCTCTACCCTAATCTACATAACTAAAATAACCCAATTATTTTGATCTACTTTTTGCCCGGTGGCTGGTTGGTTACCATGCATTCAGGCGCTCAGGTACCATGCATCTGGCTCTTCACATCTTTCTAGGTGTCTCTCCCACCTCTGGCTCTGTCCCCAATTTTTTCTCCTCCCAGATGTCCCACTTCTGTTTCTTGCCTAAGCCAAAGGCCATAGGCTTTTTGATTGATGGGTGATGCGTCCGTACAATGCACAAGATACTCATGGACATCAACTTGGTAATCCACACGATCAGGAACCTAAATGAAAATGAAAACCCCGTTGGTCTAAGATATTGTTATAGTTGGTTCACTGGAGAAGCCCCAAAGTGGTGGGTGGCAGTAATCGATTCTTTGTGGAGACTCTTGTATCTTTGTGCAGAGGACCCCATAATCACCTAAGTTGTCCCCTGGGTGAATGAGATGGGCCACAGGTCCCACGGCATGGGGTGTGCTCAGCAGCCCTGCCTCTCCTCACCCTGGCAATTCCCATCTGTTTGATAGTCAGTACTTCCTTCTTCTAGGGGACAGCCCCAGTGTTCTTTGGTTCCTAGACTATGGCTTAAACAAATCTAGCTTTAGGTAGCTTGCCAGCCCGGGTTAGGGAGCATGGCTCCAGTGACTCTGGAGTGGCAGACTGAAAGAGCAGCAAATGATCTAGCTGCCCCGCTCTTGTTCCTCCTGGAGCCTGAGCTCTGCCCAGCTAGTACAGGACAAAAGCGGCACTTTCAGCCTTGTAAATAGCTTCTTGTGTCAGGGGAGGAGGTGGGGCAGGGAAAGGCAGCACCATGCCAGCTTGGCTTGCTGCATTAAGGAAAGATGTCAGGACTTCTCAATTTGCTGCTGTCGGGCAAGCGTGCAATTTGTGTGGGTTTGTTTGAGGTCTGCATTCCTAGTGGAACATTCCATCAAACGGCTGTGACTCGGCTTAATGGAAGCTCGAGGAACGTCAGAAGGAGGAAAGCGTCTAGATTGCAAGGAGAGACTAAAATGCTACTGTGAGTAAAAGAATAGTACTTTGCAGAACTTGAGTTACGTGTGCGTGCGTGCGTGCGTGCATGCATGTGTGCGTGTGTGCGTCCATCTTCCCAGGTCCTAAGGGAGAACAGTGCCCTTCCAGCTCACCTCTGGCTTTGAGCTACTTTTTGTGTTTTATAATGCAAACACAGTGGCAAGAGGTGAACCTTTGTGTACAGTCAGCACTGAATCCATATGTGCAGGGGCCAGGGAGGCAGGGTCAGTGGTAGCATTTATGTAGGATATCGAGAGTTCAAATGGATTTCGGGCTTGGGTCTCCTGTCACCGAGCAGTATCACTGGTGGAAGGAAGGGGGCTTGTGGTTCATGTGCAGCTATCAGTGTCTATGTTCTCAGCAAGCAGGTCAGGGGATAGCCAAGAGGAAGAGTGTTCCATGTAAATTGGGTTTAGGGTCAGGTCAGTGTCTTGCTCTGACAGACATCTCTGAGCTTTTCTGGTTCTGGCTCTGGTTTTCCTCGTGGTCATTTTCCTATCGGAATGTTCCAGTGAAATGCAGGGTGTGAAAACTCCCTGAAGCACCAAGTAAGCCTAGTTAAATGACGATTCCATCCGAGCGTGCGCAGAGCGGCCCAGCGGCCCTGGGTCTTGACAGTCATGCTGTGGAGTTTGCTTCGTTCTCACTTGTTTGTGTGCCCGGTGGCACACCCCCCCCCCATTCTTGTGCTTGGGACACTCTCCTGCACTGCTGTCACTTTCCTCATCATCCTGTGGTTTCTGACTCTAGTGTTGGAGGATTTTAGACAGGCCAGCTGAGAAAACGCTTTTTTAAAATGTCCGCGTGTGTATTTTTGTATGTTGCATGTACATGGGTGCCCACAGGCCAGAGGAAGGAGAAATCTTCTGGAGCTGGAGATACAGGTGGTCCAGAGCTGGGAACTGAACTTCTGTCCTCTAGTAGAGCAGCAGGTGCTGAGCCATGTCTCCAGCCCCCTGGACACATTCCGTAAGCAGGAAGAAGGGTGCCCAGCAGTGGCAGTAGCAGGAGCAGCTGGCTGCCAGCAGGCTTCTGTGTTCCACATTGAGACACATGTCTCCCTAAGACTTTAAGTCAATTGAATCCCGATATTAGCAGATAACAGTGTAATATATGTGCCTGAGCTACAAGCTCTGCTAGATGTCGATATGGAAATTTGTTTTTGAAAAAAAAAATCCCCCCAAATTCCCAACAGAACACCATTGACTGAAGAACACGTGTGTATCTTCATCTTCATTTTTAACAATTTATTAGCAAGGGCTCAAATCCTTTTAGGACTTGATCTTAAGTATGGTCTCTATCTTCACACAGAGCACATTTCACAGGGCTGTTTACAGTGTTTCATTTTGTTTGACTGTAAGCCCATCTCTATTTTTTAAAATATCTGCCTTTTCCTTAACAGCATTCAAGTAGAAGAGAAAAAGGTTTATAATGCGATCACGGCTAAATAATTGTTTTTGACATGACTAAATGATGTATTCTCTTCTTCATGTATATGCTCTGGTGTAAGTCTTACCAATTCACATAGTAGAGTTGCTCTACACATTGGTACCTGACTCCTAGCATGGATGAAATGGCTATCGCTTGTCCTTATCACCCACTAGACATAAGGATTTAGCTGGGTTTAAATGCTTGGCATTACAGATTAGCATCTAATAACATGTTCTTGCATGTATGCTATGAATATATGATTCTCAGATGATTTTGTTTTTGTTTTTTTGTTTTTTGTTTTTCGAGACAGGGTTTCTCTGTGTAGCTCTGGCTGTCCTGGAGCTCACTTTGTAGACCAGGCTGGCCTCGAACTCAGAAATCCACCTGCCTCTGCCTCCCGAGTGCTGGGATCAAAGGCGTGCACCACCACGCCCGGCCTCAGATGGTTTTAAAAACATTTTTCTTCCTAGCCTTGTCAAACTTTCTTTGCATAATGCACTTTATATCTTATCTGCCACTGCTTAAAATAGGTACGTTAACCCTGTGTGTGTGTGTGTGTGTGTGTGTGTGTGTGTGTGTGTGTGTGTGGTGTGTCTGTGTGTGTGTGACTGTGTGTTTCTGTGTGTGTGTGTGACTGTGTGTGTGTGTGTGTGTGTGTGTGTGTGTGTGTGTGTGTGTGACTGTTTAGGTGGTTTGATAGCCTCACCCAAGGATATAATCTGCTGTAGTCAATTCCTATGAATCCACACAATCTAAATGCTGTGGAAATGACTCCCAGGCACTGAGGGAAGAAGGGGCCATGGTGTGTGTGCAAGGGTGGGTAGTGCCCCTTCAGAAGGGGCCCTGGTGTGTGTGAAAGGGTGGGTAGTGCCCTTCAGACTCAGAATGATGGAGGACAGTGAAGACAGTGGAACAGCAGAAGGATTGCAGGCCAAGGCAAATTTGCATGTTAGATCTTGAAGATGGTGCACATGCCAAGTTGTAATACTATCTGTGAAGTCTCAGTGGCCGGTGCCAATAGGACCTAGGCCTGATTTTATTTGCTTATCCTTGAAAGTCTCTGTGTCAGCTTCTGTTTCTGTGTCAGGGCTGTTCCTGATGCTTAGCAGGCTTGCTCGTGTCGTTTCATTCCTCATGAGGTGGCTAACCCATCGAAAAGATGGCGCAGTGCTGGGTACACCCTAGACACTCAGGTATGCAGGATGATAGGATACACCTAGAACAAATACGCTCTGAGTGTATTTTGGTGCTTTTCTTTTCAAGTTGTCTCGTGGCAGCTAAATATCCCACCTGATATATCCTATCCTTCATTTCAGTGGTTAGGAAAAAAAAAAAAAAAAACTATCCATTGTTTCTTCTTATTGGGAAGCTGAGCAAAATGAAAACAGTGTCTGTTTGAAGAACTGGCCCTGGCAGCCGCGCTCACTGATGCTGGTCCCTGCCCATGGGTGGAGCCGTGGGGTGACTCTACTCTCAGCTGCTCATTGGCCCATCCTCCACCCTCTGTTCCCCTAAGAAGTCAAGTATGGATTGTGTCTGCTAGTTACCTTTAGCCCAGTGGGCAGCAGTGTAGGACTCGGCATGTGACGAATGCCCTGAAAGACCTTGGCAGGTCTGGTAAGCACCCGCTGAGCTGCCCTGGCCCCCACCCCACCCCCAGCCTCACTGCCCTTTTCTGATTCTGCTGCGGAGTGTCACCTAGCAGTCAGCTGTCGGATGGCACAGATGGTGAGTGCTTTTGTAGGCACGAGCACTTTCTTTCTAGAATTAAGATCTGAAGAAACTTGCTTATCTGTTCTTTATCTGTTAGCATTGTTAACTTTGTGATTCTCTGTGCGTGTGTGTGTGTGTGTGTGTGTGTGTGTGTGTGTATGCACTTACATGTGCATGTGTGTGTGTGTGCTTACTTTTAATTTGAGCTGTAGTGCAAGCTTGAACAAGTTGAGTGAATCTGTCCTTATGTTGGGTCCTGTCATATTGTTGGTGAGGAAAAGCAGCTTGCTATTCTGATACTCTGTGGGAGAAAATTATATAATAGTAGGAATTTGGTCTAAAAGGATGATTTCTATATTTCAAAAAAATACTTTCAGTCTTGTGAGCTGGCTTTCAAAGGAATGTATGCTGTATGAACGTGGTGTAGCAGAGCGAGCGCTTGTTGCATTGCTCTGGAGTGTAACACAGTCTCTGGGCTCTTTCCTGTTTCTTCTTTTGCTGTGAGCCAGCCTAGAGGGCAATTATTCATCAATAAGCTTGTAAATTAGAACTGATCTACTCTCTCTCTAGTCCACGCTTAATTATTTTAGACTAGTCTCTATATAAATTGCTTATAAGATGCAATTTAGGGCTTTGATATAAATTAGTATTTACCTGGTTTTCTTCTGTTTATCTTGCTTTCTCTTTTTGGATCTGTAAACTAGAGGTAAGCATTTTTATTATCATGGAAACCTAGTAAGTATTCTGAGCTCAGTACTAGTCAGAGAGCTGTGATCACAATGTGTAGCATTTAATTTCATGTGTGTGGCACCATCCTTGGCTGTTGATGGGAATCCTTTAGTAGTACTGAAAGCTCACTGGCATTGCTACTGTCTTCATCCCCATGTGCAGAGACACAGACCAACGTTCAGCAAGGCAGAGTAAGCTATTCACACTGCCAGTAAGGCATAAAGGCAGACCCTTGTTCCAGAGTGTGGTCTTCAATGCTGCCTTCTTACAAATGCAATTCCATAATTCCTCTCTACACTTCTGGCATTCGTTTTAAACTCTCATTTAATGCACAGCAATTTTTTTTCATTTTATTTATAATATCTTGGGGAATATAAAAGAAGGTAATCTAATTAGAACAGCCAATCATGGGATCTCCTGACACATATAGCCAGCCACTCCTGTTGGGAAGCTGAGAGACATGTTGAAATTTAGGCTGGTCTGTTTTACCAGTTGGGAAACTTGTTCTGGAGCCTTGGCAGATGCAGCACCTGATGGCCCTTGGGAGGTTTGGGCTTGTCTGTGCTTCTGCACTCGAATTATCCCTGTTAGCCTTGATAATGACGGTGAGTATGTCTGATTAGGTGGGAGAGGACAAAGGTATAATTTCTTTTTCTGAACATATGAGTATCTGATGGCAAGAATTCTTTGAATAAAATCCTCTTAATGGGGTTAATAAAAACTTTTTTAAAACACCATCTAATGTAGAAATGGAACAAAACTAGACATTTAAAATGTTACCAGAAAAATGAAAGTTTTTGTCTGAGGGGGAAAGACCTGGACCATTTGAGTGGGCTAATGTCTTGATTGGCCAGCAAGCCATAGTACTAGTGAGTGGCCTGCGTGAATTCTAGAGAAGTGTTCTGCCCCCTGAATGAACACGGCCCCTTTCTCTTCTAACAGAATTCTGCATAGAGAGCCACCAACCCAGAACCATGGAGGTTCATGAATTGTTCCGGTATTTTCGAATGCCAGAGCTGATTGACATTCGGCAGTACGTGCGTACCCTTCCAACCAACACCCTCATGGGGTTCGGGGCTTTTGCAGCGCTCACCACCTTCTGGTATGCCACCAGGCCTAAGGCCCTGAAGCCACCATGTGACCTCTCCATGCAGTCAGTGGAAATAGTGGTAAGTGCCCCCCAGCACCTGTCTTGTGGGCTTTCTCCTCATGCCCCCCCGATTAGTTTAACCTCACTGATTGGTTTGTGAGGACAGTTTATAAAGAGATGTTGATGGTGGTAGGTAGTAGACACATGTAGAAGCCAAATTACAGGGCACAGGGACAGACAAGGTGAGGTAGGTTAGGTGTCTCCACAGTTACACTGAAGACTGCTCCTGAACTCACACTGAGTCTCCGCTGTGCTAGGCTCCCGGGGGGAACCAGAAATTCCACATCCCACCAGGAGAAAAAGAACACGGAGCCTGGTCCAGCAGGGAAGACTCACCAGGTGGTGCAGGGAATATTTTTTGTGGCACGTGGGATCTGTAGAACTCTTTCTCACACTGTTAAAAGGGACTCGGGTTGAGCCAGGGTAAGGCTATAACTGGCATTTTAACAGAGCCTCCTGGCTACAGTGTCTGGGATGGGGCACGAGGAAACAACAGCCCTGAGTGTCCTCTTGTCTGTGGCCTGGACAAACTGAAGGCCAGGAAATAGCTTGCACCTGAAAGCCCACCGTATGCGATTGGGGACAGTGGGTGGGACGGCATGAGAAGCCTCAAGACCCCTGTATTAGTATTCTTCCTCAGCACTCCTGCCTCCTCTTCCTCGCCTTTCTAGTCTTTCCAAAGTTCACAAACAAACAAACATGGGGCTGGAGAGATGGCTCAGCAGTTAAGAGGACTGGTTGCTCTTCCTGAGGTCCCTGAGTTCAGTTCCCAGCAACCACATGGGTAGCTTACAAACCATCTGTAATGGGCTTTAATGCCCTCTTAGACTCATACATACTAAATAAAAAAAATTAAAAAAAAAAAAACTAGAACAAACCCATAAGCATTGAGAACCCTCACCTGCCTCTGCTTCACAGTTGCCCTCTTGCCTGTGCTCTGGTCAGCGTTGACCTTCAGTATTATTTCTTCCACCCAGAAGAAGGTTGTGAAACACAGACCTGCTTTATTTGCTACTTTTAGATGGCAAGGTTAAAGGTCTCCCAGCCTTTCCCCAGATTGGGTGCTGGAGCAGGCCAGTATAGCTGCCCACAAAAAGCACTGGCTGCAGTAATAGCTGTGAGCTGCTACTGGGGTTTTAGTTTTTTGGTTTTTTGTTTTTTTAAAAAAACAAGTTCTTGGATTTGCTAATATGAAATTCTTAAAATATACCCAATGTGTGAGTAATTTGTGGCAGATTTAGGCAGGGACTGTGTGCTTGAGAAAGCTGGGCGCTCTGTTTCATTCCCACTGGGCAGGTAATGGCCTCCTGCCTAGCTTACCACACACCAACGGGAAGGATTTTGGGTTTTCTTGAGTTGGCATGCCTCTGTAGAATTCCATCGCTTCTGCATAGCACCTGGTGTTGCAAGTAGCACTGTTGTCACTATTAAAGGGCAGGTGACAAGCACAGAGTTTAGACACTAATAATTCAGCAGTAACCGTGGGAAATGCCCAGTTCTTACTAGATGAGATGTTGTAGGGACGTGTGCAGAAAGATTTCTTTATGCTTCTGTTATGTGTATGAGTGTCTGTATGTGTATACACGTACAGTGTTGCACGCAGATGTTCTCCTCAGAGACTGAAAGATGATGTCATCATATCTGGGACTCGAGTTGCAGATAGTTGTGAGCTGCCCTGTTGGTGTGAGAACTGAACTTGAGTCCCCTACAGGAACCGGAAGTGTTCTTACCCGCCGATCCACCTCTCCAGCACTCAGTATGTGTGTTTTCTTTAGGTCCATCTTAGCATGAAGTGGTTGCTTCTTATTAAAATAATTACAAAAGTTCCCTAAAAAACAGTTCAAAATTACAGATAAATAGAGCTCTGGTTTTTCTCTTTGTTTATAATGGATTTACATCTAGGTTTCAGAACTCAGAGATCTTATTAATAGATCTCTGAAAGAACTTGCTTTGCTTTTTTTAAAAACTGAAATGTGAAATTTTAAGTTTAAACACTGTCAGAGTTTGGGATCCCAGTAGTTCCAGACACATTGTTACACGAAGCATTGTTCTGTGGGCCTCTGTTGGCCAGAGAGACAAATCCTGCTTGTTTCCTACGGTGTGCTGACACCTGGCAACAGTTTTGGGGGGCTGACTGTCGGGGCGAGTGCTGTTGTGCTCTTCCCACTTGGAAAGCAAGTGAGTATCGCTTGCTGGTGACCTGCCGTTCAGTCCTGCTCTTCCCAGCTCACTTGCTCCATCTATCAGCTTGACATAGATGCTAAGCTGGAGGAGTCCACACTCTGGTACTGATGCTGCTCATGCCTGTCCACTCTGTCTCCTAGCACCAACACGGGGCTTCTGTCTAAGCTACAGCTTTAAGTTTTCTATGACCGCTCAGGGTGGCAGAGAGGATGTGAGCACACCCACTGTGGACCCGTCAGGAAAGGCAGTACAGCCCTGGAAAGTGGTTCTACTGTTCCAAGAGCCCTGTCCCCCAATGTGTGGTTGCAGCTCACCCGTGAGCCTTGGGAACCTAAAGGCCAACCTCTCCCTTGGGGCCTGGAGGAGCACCCACCCACCTGTTGCAGATTGCTGCTTCTGCTGCTCAGTTACTGTGAACAGACATTTAAAAAACAGGTTTTGTGAGGGTGAGTTGTTTTAACCCACTTTCCTACTTGCTATACAAGATCTCTCATTTTCCTCATCCATCCGTGCTAAGTTTGAGCTCCCTTTAGCCATTGATACAGGAAATGGTTTTTTGGAGGGAGTCACAACTTCATAAGTTCCTGAGGAATGCTGAGCTTCAGTTTGAAGACATGGGGTTTCCTCTGGACCTGACAAGAAGGACATGGAAGATAGAGACATAACAGGCCTGATGTCTCTTCTAACTGCCACACTTTATAACTGAAAAACCATAAATATCATCCCTGTCAAGCCCTGCTCAGAAGACATCGTCAGCCTAGCCTGTGATGTCGTCAGTGTTGGTTGCTTGTGTTAAGCCAAGGGCCCAGGGGAGGAGAGTGGATTGCTATGTAGAGGAAGGTTGGGTGGCTTCAGGTGAATCTGAAGGATCAGTGCCTGGAGCCTTGGGACTCAGGCGGAAGTTCTTCTGAAAATGAACATGCTAGGCCTGTGCATTTAGCACTCAAGAGGCTGAGATAGGAGAATCACAAGTCTGAGGGCAGCCTGAGCTACAAAGCAAAACAAAAAGAAGCAAAGAAAGATAAATGGTGGCTAGATTCTGAGGATGCAGATTGAGAAACGTAAGAAGCCCTAGGCTGTGTGTGTGTGTGTGTGTGTGTGTGTGTGTGTGTGTGTGTGTATGTAGGTGAGCCGAGGAAGGCACAGAGTTGTGAAATACCAGTGCTTCTGTCTGTCCTGAACCTACCCTCGACCCAGATTGGACACACATGGCTGGAAGGGAAAGTTGGTCCATCAGTGAGGCTCAAAGGGTTGGGGACATAACCTGCTGCAAAGTGCAATGAGAGAGCTCTGTGGGAATCACTGAGTTACTGCTGGGAGCAGTGGAAAGAAGAGAGGCGTGGTTAGTGCTGAGCGCATTGCCTGTCAAGTTAGGTTAGGGAGCCTGGGACTACCACCAGGCAGAAAGCACTTCAGAGGAAACTCGGGCTTGGTTTTTCTCCAGTTATTGAAATGAATAAATTGAACAAATAAAATTTTATGCTTATGGGTCTTTAGACTATCAGAACTTACAGTAGAGTTTGCTTCTGGTGACTAAACCACATGCCACAGCAGACTCAGTGTCTAAGCTTGCTACTAGGTGTTGGTTCAGGTTTGGATTCAAAGCTGCTAATAGCAGAGCTGGCTCCTTGGGTATATATAACTCAACTTGGATGACTTAGCTCCATAGTAAATGATACGAAATTTGGGATGCATGCTAGCTGATCACCCTCATACATGACGGATCAAAACTTAGACATTCATACCTTGGGCTGTGTGTAGTTAATGACTCTTCTTTGCATGCTAATCATATGTTCCAGAAAGTCTCACGCAGAGGGTGTCGCTTTTCCTGCAGTCCCCTCTCCACCCACTGAATCCAGTTATCAGACTTGCATTCATTCAGCAAGTACTTAAGCTCCTGCCACCCGATGTACACAGTACTGGGACAGGACAGGCTTCTCTCCGTGTGAAGCCTCTGTCCAGTGAGAGAAAGTGCACACGGTGCTCTGTCTGTGGCAGAGGTCAAGTGCCATTGTAAGAGTAAGTGCTCCTGTACACTCTGCAACAAGGAACAGCTGACCTGGTCCATATTTAGACATATCCGTGGAACGTGTTACTCGGTGAGATTTCTCCATGTGGTTGGTGGGAGCGTTCTTCCCCATACTCTGTCTTTCCCCATGTATATGTGTAATGGCCCACTTACAAACTGCACCAGAACTTTCTTCAGCACAAGAGAGCAGGTCATGGACTTGTACGTTTTTATGAAAACATACTTACACCACGCTTGCAGCAATAAAACAAGTCCAGACCTGTGAAGGTAACAATGGCAAAATTCCAAAGAGTGGACGTGCCTGTTTGAACCGGAAAGCCGGTGACAAGCTCTGAGCCAGGGCAGCATCGAACACTGCTGGGAGGCAGAGGGCCAGGCGCAAACGTGAGCAGATGGTGCTATGGGTCTTGGTGTCTCTGGCTATCTCAGACACGAGCCTGAAGGTCTGCGGAAATGTCAGAGCCACTTAGTTGTAAGATGAGGACAAGTGATTCTTAACTGAAGGGGAAGTAGCAGTTGCGTACTGAGTGAAATGGAGCGGTATTAGGAACCGTGGTAGCATGTGGTTATTTCTGCAGCTATTTATAAATATGACATAATAAATACTGCCCGGCAGTCGTTTGTAGATGTAAGCTAATTCTCACCTCTATGGAGTGTTGGGACAGAGCAATTAGTGGATATGTGCAGGATTGGAGGTTTCAGGAGGACACAAGGTTACAGAAGAACCCCTGGCTTGAAGACTCTGGCTTGATCTCTGTCATTGTCTGCCAGCCCTGTTCTCAGGCCACCACTTTCATTGACTTACCATTTGTCACTGTGGGGTCCTGCTCAGAGTTTCCTATGGCCTGTTCTTCCCTGGTCTTGATTGCAAAACAATTGTACAAGTGGTCGAATGAAGATGAGCTAAGCTTTGCCCTCACACCTACCCAGAGAATTTGTGAATACATTTTCGTGAAGGGTGTTTCGGCATCTGGTAGTGTCATCAGCAGGCAGTCGTCCTGAGACAGTAGGGATAAGAGGGAGAGGAAGCTTACTCAAGGTGACTGATCACAGAGATGTTTCTGGAAGTATGTAGACATCACTATTTTCATACCTTTAGGTAGCTTTAGCACCTTTCTCAAAACTTAACAGGCTTCTTAATAAATTATGCGAACCTTTCTGAATACTGTTTTCTCATACCCATCCTACTGGAACCTGAAGTTAAGGCGTTTGAGTAGTCTGCTGACTTCAGAGTACACACAGCAGATGCCTGAGGCTTTGGCTTAGGAGGGAGGAGGAAGGGTCAGGCTGGTAATGGGCAGTGGTAGTGGGCTAGGGGCTCTGTGGGCAAAGGTGGGGATGCCTGGGACTCAGGACAGATCTCCTGACCTTCACACCAGTCCTAGGCTGCAGAGGGATTAGGAAAGAAAGCAGTTGATTTTTTTTTAAGATTTATTTATTTATTATATGTAAGTACACTGTAGCTGCTTCAGACACACCAGAAGAGGATGTCAGATCTCATTACAGATGGTTGTGAGCCACCATGTGGTTGCTGGGATTTGAACTCAGGACCTTCAGATAAGCAGTCAGTGCTCTTAACCACTGAGCCATCTCTCCAGCCCGAAAGCAGTTGATTATTAGTGTTTTTTTTTTTTAAACAAAACAAAACAAAACAAACCCTTCATGTTGGGGCTGGAAAGATGGTCCAGTGGTTAGGAGTGCTTGCTGTTCTCACAGAGGACTGGGTTTCAGTTCCCAGCAACCATATGGTGGCTCACGGCCATATGTAGATACACTCATACACATAAAAATAAACCCCAAATAACAATGTATATAAAATATATACATGTGTATGTATATATTATATATATGTATGCATCCCTACATATGGCAATGTTGCTGAGTTCTCCATAACCAAGAAAAGTGAGAGTGAATTGCATAGGAACATGATAAGCTGCGTCTGAAACCATGTGATTTTGTATGCCACCTGCTATAGGCTTTATTAGACAAGAGACATATGTACATCGAAGTGGCAGAAATAATTTCTATAATATTTAAGTTTTAAAATAGCACACACACACCAACAAGACTAGCAGGTGCCAAATGAAAAAGTGACAGTTGTCACCATTCTGTGCTTCCTGACAAAAACTCCTAGTGTATACCAACATCTGAGTTGTGGAGTCACATGGGGTAGGACTTGGTGCTGTGGTCCCGTTTGCCCAGGCGGGGTGAAGCCGAGTGTGCTCTGCGTGGCTAGACAGAGTTCTTCTTTTGCCAGAGCAGTGGGTGCTGAGTTCTCTTCTGCTGATACTTGTTCCTGTGCTGTCTCCACCCCCAGTTTCTCCTAATCAGATCCTCTGACTGGGCTAGTGAGCCACACAGGAAATTAGCAAGTAGAGAATTAACAAGGTCTGAAAAGCACCCAGGGCTTTAAGGACTAGAGGGTGATGTTTGTCGGCCCCTGTCTGCTCAAGCATGAAGGGAACCATGTGGCCAAGTCTGGAGGAGCCTGCCCACAGAACCCTACCCGAGGCTAGCTGGATCTGATGCTGCAGAGCCCTACCCCAGGCTAGCTGGATCTGATGCTCTGCTTCACTGCCTTGTGAACAGGAAGGGAGGAGAGAGAGGGCATCAGCAAGCCCATCCTTACTGAGAGGTGGCGGCCTGTGAGAGGCTCCATCTGTACGTACTCTCGCAGCTCATAGGAATCCAGCACTGACCGTGGGTGACACTTCTGACCGAATTTACCTCGAGGAGTAAAGATCAAGGGTTGTTTTCTAGTTAAACAGTAAGCGTGACCAACCCTGGCCCTGCAACCTCTGTCCCTCACCTGGTGAGACAGTTTAGGAATGTTGTTGAAACACTTTGTCCATGATCGGTCAGAGGTCACTGGAGTGTGGGGTTCCTCCCACAGGCTGGCCTTGGGAGTGTCAGGACCTGGTGTTGCTGAAAATCAGTTTTGATCCTGAAAAGACATACGTATTGGTAGATTGAGCAGGGAAGCCACGTGTCAAGTGGCAAATGTCAGGTATAATGTTGGGAGGATTGGACCCCAGGAAAGGGAGTAGCGGTGCAGCCCTACACAGCCAGGACTGTGCTCCCGTTCTCTGCCATTCTCATGGCACGGGTTGAGCATCAAAATCCAAGCCTTTTCTCTCTTCACTCTGGTTTCCCTCTCTCCCGAAGTTGCTCTTTATTTAATGGTCCTGTAGGTAAATACCTATTTTATAGATTGAGATGAGTGAGGCTGCATTGCAAAGCTGGAGCATTTCTACTAATGAGAAATCCTCAGAGACATAATGTGCTATACTTTACATATCAGGGTAGGTGAGAATAACTCACTAGTTTGGGGTGAGTTTGTCAACCTTGTCAAACACTGGCAATAGCTCTAGTCTCCAGAACCCCCAAGACATAGATGCTCCCTGCTTTCCTGACCCTGCCTTCCCTCATTCCTGACCTCATGGGTAGTTTGAGCTTTTCCTTTCTAAATTAGCCTGGTTCAACCACAACTTTATTTACTAATTCAGTGTGTGGGAAGACTGATCTCAAAAGGGTCCTTATTCCCCTATAGATGCTGGAGAATTTCCTGGTAACAAAGGCCTTGGCTGGACTGTTTTAGATTCACCCTCTTTTGTTTTTAAACTTGGGAAGCCATATCCACATTGAAGCAGACCCGTAATTCCCCTGCTTTCCAGTCTTGGTTGACTAGGCTCAGCATAATGGCCCTGTTCTTGAGCACGGCCCAGTTCCTACCTTCTGACAGAAAGCAGGTTCTGTTAGAAGGGCCACACTTAAGGCATTTCCCATTCCCATTTCCTAGAAATATTTACGTAGACTTGAATAATCCTGTAATTAAAGGCTCTGTGTCCTAGCACATGTGGGCTCCAGCTCTTAGCCCCAGAGGGCCGTCCTTCTTGCTGTAGGTGTGTATGACTGACGTTCGGCATCCTGGGGCTCACGGGTAGCGTTTCTATTCAAAATGAACGGGAACATTTCCGCCTATCCAAGATGACCATCTTTTTAGGGGAATCTGAGATCGTCCATAGAATGTATTTTAAAACTCAGTGCTTCCTGTTGTCTAGTCCATCCTCCTGCATACACACACATACACACACACACACACACACACACACACACACACACACACACACACATTTCACTCCCTCTTTTCCAGATTATAGCCCCTCCCTTACAACTGAAGGGCAGTGGGGCCTTTTGCCCAGCCTCACCTGCACCTTAATACTCTGTCTCCTTTGGCATCTCCTTACTGCTTCATTATCAAGCCTTTGCTAATTAGTTTAATTGCTAATAATTAGGATACTATAAACACCTTATCCTTGGGATATGTTGTCAAGATGGTGGCATTATTAGGAGCTCAATCAACTTCTCCCAGTTTGCTTTGGTGGTTTTGCCTCCATCTTCCCTCAAGTCCTGAAGACTTACACTGAAAGCCTAAACCGAATTTGAGTTATTTACCTAAAGGTCTGTTATTCGGTGACCCTCTAAAACAGTGGTTCTCAGCCTTCCTACTGCTGTGACCCTCTAACACAGTTCCTCATGCTGTGCTGACCCCCAAACATAAAATTATTTCATTGCTACTATATAACCGTAATTTTGCTACTGTTCTGAGTCGTGTGTAAATATCTGATCTGCAGGATATCTGACATGCTACCCCTGTGAAAGGGTCCTTTGACTCCCAAAGGAGTCACAACCTGTAGGTTGAGAACCCTGCTGTAGAGCAGTTTTTGGAGAGTTGGGAAGTAGATGGAGGTCTCCTAACTGGATGGGCATGCTCTTAGCTAGCCAGACGCCCTCTGTTTCTCAGATCTCATGTCGCTCATGACTCTTCCCCTCCCCACATAAACCCTTTTCTCCCTTGTCCCTCCCTACAGCGTTTCCTCCACACTGTGGATACCTGTGGTGGCTTTCTTTCTGTAGTGCTGGCCTGGTCTCCTACTCCCCTGCTTGGGACTTGCCTCTAGGATCCTGCTTCTCAGACTGTGGGGCTGGGCTTGGATCCCCTGACCTAAGTTTCGGGTTCAGCCTTCATTATCCCCTTCCCAACAAATGTCAGTTGCTCCCCCAGTCTATATTTTGTAGACCTGGGCTCTAAGAAGTAAGAAATATTAAATATGAAACACTATAAAATTTTTTTATCTTCTTCACCTTTTAAGACTTTTATGCAAATTTCTTAATCACCTCCCCCACCTGATAAAACCTTTGTTTACACAGAGACCTCCTGCTGCACTCCAGGAATTTTATGACAGAAATACAGACTAGCTAATCAAATAAGGCTATGAGGTTATCTCCCACCAATAGGGTAAGGACAAGTCACCACTACCAAGTGCCTTTCCTGTCTCCGTGTTCCCCCTTAGGAGTGTGGCCACTTGACCAGGAGTGAAGTTAGTCTGTCTAGATACTTCATTTGGAATGGTGGTCTCTTTCTTTGAGAGCCAGAACTTATTTCTAACAAAGACAAACCTGTTGAACCTGCCCCTCAGGGTTCACACTTACCCTTGTGTACCCTTGTCTTTCCTTGTATTGTTTAAATTCACTAGGATTCCTTGGGGGCTGTCTGGTCCACTCAAGGACAAGATGCATTTGTTACTTCTGCACAGCAGTGGCCCACAACAGCTGTTTAGGGGGAGAAATACAAATGGCTCCGCAGTCTCAAAAGCTTGCCTTCACCACAGCGGGGAAGGCAGGGGAGGACTTTCAGTTCACTGTGGCTGCAGAAGCTGTCCGTGTTCCCACAGACAGGAAGACAGAGAGCCAGCCAGAAACAGGGAACCAGGTACACCTTAAAACACTTAGACCTGGTCATCCACAGCTGTCTGCTAGGCCCCATAAAGGTCCACACCTCTCTTAGAGTGACTAACTGGAGAACCCATCATCAAAGCATGAGTCTGTGGGGTAACGGTCCAGATTCAAACCATTGGTTTCTACCCCTAAACCTCCGGAAGGCTATTGACCATCTCATAACAAAATACATTTAGTCTAACTTAGAGAGTCCCATAGCCCACAGTTTGGCCACCGTCCAGAAACCCATATCCAGAGTCTTGGCTGAGACTCCAAGCAGTCTTTTAGCTATGAGCTCCTAGAAAATACAGACACTGTGCGCTTCCA
The DNA here is from genome assembly GCA_902729485.2 of Mus minutoides. NCBI lineage: Eukaryota > Metazoa > Chordata > Mammalia > Rodentia > Muridae > Mus > Mus minutoides. The sequence goes on from LR749581.1 coordinate 2,495,569, forward strand.
GTATACGATGACACAGAGCCAACAGCCCAACTCTTAAGGGGGAGGGGGATGGTAACATAGTGGGGGGGGGGGGGCTTCCCATCAGGGCAAACATCAAATCCTGAAGCTCCGTGCCCAGCATGAGAGGCATGTGTTGCTGTGATGCCCACGGCAGTGGGCTCGGGAAGCCCTTCTCTTCCACATGTGGCCTACATGGCCTTCGTCCTAGGATGGCTCTCTTCTGTGCTTAAAGCTCAGAAACAGCCTGTGTTCTTGCTATCTCCAACATCCTGGGACTCTACTGGAACTTTGTCTTTATCTTCATACCTTCATCTACAGACCTCTGGGGGGTGGAGGGTGAACCTTGGCTGCAGTGGCCTCTTGGTTCCAAGATAGGCAGACCTGGAAAAATGCTTTCGTATGGCGCTCTGTGCAGGCAAAGCAACTAGGGAAACTCTCCCTTATTGTTCCCAGCAGCCTTCCCAAACAGCAGCCCTGGCTAGGGAACAGCATTGACAGCCCGAGGCTCCGGGAACACTTCCGATCAAACCACAGCACAAACCAAGTCTTGGGCTCCTGTGCCTTGGCTGTGTCCTCCCAACTGCTTCACTGACAGCTGAGGCACTGCTCCGTGGAGTGCACAGCTCATCACTGCTTTTACAGAGATGATATTGTATCGAGAGATGCTGTGAAGGCTTCCACATCACCATGATACTCTCGAGCAGAGTTCCCCCGTGAACCTCCACATGGGCAGCATGGAAAGCCAGACCGCTTGCCCTTCCCTTGGTGGGGAAAGTGGGTTGGCCCGGGACAGAGAGGCAGTACTGTATGGCACATGGCCCTTCTGCTCCCCCATCCCCTGCAGCCTCACCCCCTCTCATCTCCTTACCATTTCCCTATTTTTCTGACCTCTGTCCTCTCCTTGGTCCATTGTTTCTGGTTTCGCCCCCCCCCCCCTTCCTTCTCACTAGGAAGCCTGTCTTTCCCTGAGCCTGCCAACTCTGACTGCTCTTTGACCCCACTTGCTAGGGGCAGTTTCCTGTTTTCTTTCATCAAACCTCAAGCCAGAGTGATCGCTTCCACTTTTTGGACAATCCTTTCCTGTAGTGCTGGAAGGTCTCATCTCAGGGTCTAATTTTTTCCCTCAAGGGTTTTCTCAGTGTTGTAAATGTGAAGAGCCCTCTTTGAAATGTGAAATAAGAATCAGGCGCTAACCTAGTAGTTGAGCGCTTACCTACCAGTGTAAAAAGTGTTTGAGGGGTTCCTGTAGCTGCCTGGGCCTGGACCTCCCGTATGGTCCCATGTGGTCCCGTATGGTCTTAGCTCAGCTCCTTCTGCTGTTTTAGGCCCTAGAAGGTGGAGACAACTTAGCAGAAGGTGATCAGCAGCAGGTACACACACCTGTCCAAGCTGCAAATAAACGCCTAGAAGGACCTGCGTCTGCTCAGATTTACTATATTCAGTAGCTGATGTTAACCCTAAGATGCGGCTTAAGGAGCCAAGTCTCCTAATGGATTGTATTCAGTTTGTAATGAGAAAGCCTCAAGTGTATGTGACTCATGGAAGTAAAATTGAATGGTCTCTTGTTTCCTCCCAAGCTGAGTAGAGCCGTCCTATGTTCTGTCGGTTGATGCTTTGAGAACTAAAAAGTATGTGGTGGGGTCATTTTTCTGTTGTCCTTGATCTCTCTTTGACTTTGTCTGGCAGGACAGGTATTTAGAAATTTGTGCACAGCAGCAGTGGACTCCTCCTCCCTCTCTTCTTTCTCATCTTCCTCTTCCTCCTCCTCCTCTCTCTCCTCTCCTTCTTTCCTTTCCCTGAGATTCCGTTCACAGTCACGTTGTCTTAGCCTCGCTTCTCCTGAACCATGGTGGTTCTTCAAGGGAACGGTTGGCTTGTATTATCAGCACGCCTTCATTCAGCTGCTGGTCACTGCACCGCAGTCTGCACTTATTTTACATCTAACTGACAGATAGGGATGGCAGCAGATATTGATGGTGTTACGGTAAGTGAAATAGTCACAGGGAGCGTGTTACACTCTCATGACCATCACTCATTACGGTGGACTTATTGTCTACCTGAGAATTGCTAGGACAGAAGATTTTAGGTGTTTGACAAAAAAGTGACAAGCCTTGGGAAATACTGGCATGTCGATTAGCATCATTTGGCCACAACATGCCCCTCTCTAAAGGCATCATGCTGTGGGCTTCTTGTTAACATCCTGCCCACCCCTGTCCTCCTCCTTCCCAACAGGGTACTACTGATGGTGTTCGAAGATCAGCAGTCCTTGAAGATGACAAGCTCTTGTTGTACTACTACGATGATGTCAGAACGATGTACGATTGCTTCCAGAGGGGGATTCAGGTGTCAAGTAAGCACATAGCTGCATCACTGGGACTGACAGACGCGTCACTGCTGCTGCTCGTGGGAAAGGCACCTCTGCCAGGGTTTCACATCCCCAGCACTGTTGGTGTTCCGTCTCCCATAATGTGTCCGGAAACAATCTCAAAGTTTATAGGACACTCCAGATGTTCTCTGTCACCAAAAGTGATATAGGGACAATACATCCTTTATTTATTGGAGAGTCATGTGTGCTGGGCTACAGTGTTTCCTGTAGTTGAAAGTAAAATGTTTAATTGGCCCTGAACCATCCGTTACTTACTGGGCCTTGCGCGCACACACACACACACACACACACACACACACACACCTTGAATCAGCCCTCAGCGAATGCACTGCCCTTCCCCCTTCACATCTTCATACCCTCCCCCACATCATAATTCTGCCCTGGCCACCCCCACTCAGTGGTCTTTTAACCCTGTTGGTTTCATGTCTCTATAAACGTCTTCCTAGTCTGTAATTCCACTCCTGTCTCCAGTGGGGCATCGTTTCCTTTTCCACTCCGCAGCGAATCGCTGCCTCTGCAACAACCCCTCACACGCAGAGCTGTGGCCTGGCATGGCCTGCCTTTGCCCTCCCAACAGCACTGACATAGGACCTGTCCACACTGGGTGCTCAATATACTGTCCTAGAACTCATTCACAGTAGACCAGGCTGACCTCAAACTCAGAGATCCACCTGCCTCTACCTCCCAAATGCTGGGATTAAAGGCGTTTGCCACCACTGCCTAGCTTAGAAATAGATCTTAAAATTCCATGGTAGTGTGATTGTGATCTTACAGTCAGAAAGATTGCTTGCTCTCTGCCCCATAATACTGCACATGCTGCAAGTGGTATGTGTGCACTCAAAGTACCTGCCGTTCAGTGCCTGACAGTGGTATAGTCCGATAACTGAGCCCATTGTGTTCGGACAAGTATTCCTATAAAAGGCTCATTCGCCCACTGTAAAGAGAAAGCAACTTCTTTCTCTGTCATTTCATACATGAACTTTCTGAAGTGGGTATCAAGGTCTGCATTTCTCTGTGACCGTAAGTCTCCCTGAGGAGAGCAAGTCAGCCAGCAGCAAGCCACATGAAAGGATGTGTGGTAATTTCTACACTGCCTCTCCTCCGGAAGCAGAGAACGGGTTCATCCAGGAGTGTGTGGCTTACACTGTACTTGTGACAGTTAGACAACCTCCTGCTCTGTTGTCACATGTCTGATGGGAAAGTGAGTGGTCCTCAATAGATCACAGAGGGGAGTTTACGCTTTCTTGACATGCATTGATTAAAGGCAGCTGCTTCTAAGGCAGGGTTGCTTTTTTTTTCCTTCAAGAAGCATTTAATCCTAAACTTTATTGTTTGTAGGCTATCTATCTCAGGATTGGAATAGTGTAGATGAGCAGAGCCTAGCATTTTGAATGGACGGTCACAGGATTGGAATAGTGTAGATGAGCAGAGCCTAGCATTTTGAATGGACGGTCAGAGTTTGCTCAGAAGCAGAAGTTAGCCAAGAGCTCTTTAAATCTAATTTAAGAAATTTAAAATTAATTGTACGAGCATGTTTCGCCTGTGTACCACTTACACAGAGGACCCACAGAAGCCAGAAGAGGGGGATGTCATACCCACTTGAACTGGAGATACATATGAGCCACCATGTGGGTGCTGGGAACTGAACCCAGGTCTTCTGGGAGAGCAGCCAGTGCTTTTAACCACAATCTCTCTAGACCCCTTAAACCTAGTATTTTTAAGATACACCTAGCTTTACCTTAGTGGTACCTAGGAACAGTTTTTTAAAACTACTGAAACTCTTGCTTACATTACTCAACTCCATCACTTCTCAAAAGCCTGTCTGATGGCACCTAGCCCCACCCCCACCCCCCCAACACATGACCTGTAGGTGATTGCTTGAAGGTTCCTTAGAAATTCTGCTGGCTGCTTCCTCTAAAAACCCACAGTAGTATCTCTCCAGTCAGCCACTGGCATAAAAGAAAAAGTCACAGGTTAAACATTCTTAAAAATCATGTTAGCTGGGTGTGGTGGCACACACATTTAATCCCAAGCACTTGAGGCAGAGGAAGGTAGATCTTTGTGAGTTCTAGGCCAGCCAGGTCTACAGAGTGAGTTCTAGGCCAGCCAGAGCCACATAACAGAGAGGCCTTGTCTCAAACCAAAAACCACCGACAAAAAAGTCAGTTATTAATATTTGCCTTGCTCCTGTATTTATCACACCCCCTTCTGTTTAAGAAACAGGACAAGGGGGCTGGAGAGATTGTTCAGTAGTTAAGAGCACTGACTGCTCTTCCAGAGGTCCTGAGTTCAAATCCCAGCAGTCACATGGTGGCTCACAACCTTGGGATCCAGTGCCCTCCTCTGATGTGTCTGAAGGCAGCTACAGTGTACTCATATTCATAAGATAAATAAATAAAATCTTTTTAGAAAAAGAAACAACAAATAAACACACATAAAAATCACTTCAAACTCCAGGGGAACAAAACAGTTTTAATCTGATCTCAGCATTTCTAGTCTGAAGAGTAGAATCTTCCTGACACCATGAGGAATAAGGAGAAGAAGGAATAAGTGATACAGGAGTAGGTTAAAGGTCAAGGCCATCTTTTGTCTCATCTCTGTTTTTTCTTTTCTTTTTTATAGACAATGGTCCTTGTTTAGGTTCTCGGAAGCCAAACCAGCCCTATGAGTGGATTTCCTACAAAGAGGTGAGTCCCCTGGCTCCAACGGCTCTCCTCGTATCTGTGATCAAAATCTTAGTGGTGCAAGCTACTAACTGGACAGGAGGTTGGTTTGGACTCTGGGTGTGTAGTCCTGAAAGCCACACTGGGTCCAAAGCAGGACCAGTCTAAGCCCTGTGACTCTATTTCTACCTTTTCCCGAGGCTCCGCCAGTAGCTAGGGGCCGAGGGTTTAAACGTGTGAGCCCTGGGGAGCCAGTAGCTAGGGGCCGAGGGTTTAAACGTGTGAGCCCTGGGGAGCCATCTCAGACCCAGACCACAAGCCTGGCTCTGTAGGCTGGTGCAGCACTCTGGTGAATGATTGCTGATGGGCTGGACCAACCTGCAGAGTCTTGCACTTGGCAGTCCCTTTGCTGCTCGCTCGTCGGTGGCTGTGACTTGAAGTCACAGTTTGTGAGAAGTGGGTCTCAGAGCAGGAAGGTGTCCCCTTTTCTCTTCATTATGGTCACAGAGAATCAAAGCTGGCGTTACTTTTCCGCCCTGACCTCAGGATGGGCAGGCACAGCTGCAAGTGCAGTTTAACTGCCTTCCTTTTCCTACACAGCTGTCCAGGAAACGGTTTTTTGTCCCCAGGCTCCCCTGAACGCTTGTTCTGGGGCCAGGTAATCCCGTGACACCCATGAACACAAACTGACTTTCTCCCTCTGTGTTCTCAGTAGCTGGCTTGTCTGTGGGATGTGGTGGGAGATGTCCTTTGGAGCCACAAACCTGGCCTGGGAGTAGCTCCTGCCCGAGCTTCTTGGCCTGAGGCCCTGTAGTTTTCCTTGTCCTGTCTCAGAGAGTGCCCCAGAGTGCCCAGAGTGCCCCAGAGTGCCCAGAGTGCCCCAGAGTGCCCAGAGTGCCCCAGAGTGCCCAGAGCTTTGCTTGGGTAGTAGTTGTCTGTCTCTCAAGAGAGACAAGGGAGGTGAGCTTGTAATCCCTCGCATGTGGAAGGAACCAGGAGCTCACGTGACCAGGGAGGGATTTCCCTTTCTGTTTGGCTTTACTAAAGCCCAAACCAGTTTCTATCTGGTTTTCTTCATCAGTCAGTGCTAGCTCACACCTGGGCCAGGCGATCCTCCCGAGTCCCTGGCTGATTAGAAACATACTGAAGCAGAGACCAGTTCTGGCCTACTGAGCGAGACCTCTTCTAAACACCAAGGCAGTTGCTGCTGAGTCTCTATAGCAAAGCTGTGTTGGACACAGGGCAATGTGTGACAGGAACCCACAGCCTCCCCTAGAGCTCTCTGCATTACTTTTAATAGATTCGTTGGCCAGAAACAAGAAAGTATCTGTTGTGGATTGGTGTGCTCAAGGCGCGATGAGAATCCCTGAGGTTTTCTGAGGGTGGTGCCCAGTGATTTGCATAGTTGAGCCCGAGGCTCCTTGGAGGCTTGGCAGAGGGCACAGTGCGCTGGATTTAACTGAAGCCAGCTTTGGCTTTGTAGAGATCTTTATCTTGATTTACTTTTTTATTCACCTAACAAGATTGACTTTTAGGAAAGTCAGAATTTCTTTGCCATTTTTCTTTAAGAGCAAAATGGACCACCTTTCTAGAAACATAAATGTATGTGCATTGCTCCAGCAAGCCCAGCAAACAGTTTCAGACGCGTCTCAATTTCCAGACTTGTACATTAGTCAGGAATAGAAGGTGCGTGGCCACTCTTCGGTCACCTGGCCTGTGGGTGACAGTACTGCTTCCCTTAGGTAGGGCTGGGATAGCATCTTGTACCAAAACCACTGGGACTCCTGGGAAGGAGAGGTGTGGCTGGTTTCCCTGTTGGCATGGATATGTGTTACAAGTACTGTTGAGAGGAATGAACTCCAGGTTTTTTGTTTTTTTGTTTTTTTTTTTTTTTTGGCTTTTTCGAGACAGGGTTTCTCTGTGTAGCCCTGGCTGTCCTGAAACTCACTCTGTAGACCAGGCAGGCCTCGAACTCAGAAATCCGCCTGCCTCTGCCTCCCGAGTGCTGGGATTAAAGGCGTGCGCCACCACGCCCGGCTCTGAACTCCAGGTTTTAAGATTTACATTTTGAAGAAATTAATGAAGAGGAGGGGCACGAGGGTAGCTACGGATATAAATTCCTGTCTAAGTTTTGTGACTATTTTCCCTTGGGTATGATAATGTTGGTTTTCATCTACACTTTTACTGATTACCATGAGTACCCTAAGCTTGGTGCATTTCTCATAGTTGTAATATTTGCCAGCTACCTAGCTGTCCTTTCTGGGTATTCTTGTCATTTTTTTTTTTTTTGAAATTTTTATATTTGCATATAGGCCTTTAAAAATCTACTCCAAATATTGTATTATTTACCCAAAAGAAATTCTCAAAAATGGAATTGTAGATTCCAATAATAAAAGCTTAGTCTTAGCTGGGCCTGGTGAAACACACCTTTAGTCCCAGCACTTGGGAGGAAGGGAGGTGGATTTCTGTGTGTTCAAGGCCAGCCTGGTCTACAGAGAGAGTTCCAGGACAGCCAGGGCTACACAAAGAAACTCTATTTCAGAAAGAAGCAAACAAATAAACAAAAACCCAAACCCTTAGTCTTCTTTTTGTTTTGTTTTGTTTTGTTTTTTAAGCTGTTTCTATATTTATACAAATGACAGGTTTTGAGGTATTTGGTCACTTTTCTAGTCTTTTATAAATGATGAAAGAACGATCTAGCCAGGCCTGGTGATACCTGTCATCCTTGCAGCTGGAGTGGTAGGATTGTGAATTTGCAGTTGGTCTGTACCAGTTGAAGAAGTCAAGAAGTGGGGACAAGGTCTGTGTTAGAATGCTTCTCTAGGGTGCATAAAACCCTGGATTCTTCCAAGGCACTGCAAACAATAATAATCCCCCCCCCCAAAGGAAACAGTATCTCCATCATCTCTGACACTCTGTAACACTAAAATAGAAACATACATATATGGGAAGCCCTGTATACATGTCTGTGACCTGCAAACCCAGAATAATTTGCTTTGCAGAGGAATCCTAGAGCCAGGTCCTTAACAAACCCAGAGTTGTGGTGAATAAAACCTTGTGCTGTGCAAGTGGTCTTTTAAGGAGGTGCAGGTCTACTTCTCTGTATAGCTCTGCTGCTGACAGCGGAGATGACGCCAGATTGTCACCTGGTGAGCTTTTAAGGTTCTTGCAATAAGAATGTTGCTTTTTCCTAATTGGCGCCTCTGCCTCTCTTTGTTGCAGGTGGCTGAACGGGCTGAGTGCATAGGCTCCGGGCTGATCCAGAAGGGGTTCAAGCCTTGCTCCGAGCAGTTCATAGGCCTCTTCTCTCAAAACAGACCCGAGGTATTAACCACGAGCTGGCCGAGCCGCTCACTGTGCTGGGTCTCCAGGGCCCTTCGTGGTTCCCACGTGAAGCTGCTGGGGACAAAAATTTGTTCTGGTTTTGGCTGAGTATATGGCTTTGTGGTTTGTCTTAGAAAGTTCCAGGTATGAAAATGAGAACTGAGAATTTCTCTTCAACTTTCAAAAGAAAAAAATCATCTCCCCTTAATTTTTTGAGTTTTCTTAATTCAGGTCATGAAACAAAATTTTTAGAAAAGAAGTGTCAAATCAGAAGTTTCTTCCTTTCAAAGACTATATAAACAGAGTTAATAAATTATTAATAATAAATTACAGCAGAGAAGCTCGGAGTGGCAAACTCTTCTTCCTGAGGGGTCTGAGCCTTCCTTTCGATCAAATTTCCAAACCTAAAATACTGTGAAATATGCACTATGAGCTGCTCTCCTTATAGATTTACAGCTGTTGTTTGACTATGGAGGCTCACACTTAGTACTTAAGAAAAGAGACTTGAGAGGTTAGAGAGAAGGCTTGGTAGTTAAGAGCATACATACACTGCTCTTCCAGAGACCAGAGTTTCAGCCCCAGCACCTACATCAGGTGGCTCACAAGTACTCAAAGCTCCAACTCCTCTGGTCTTATGGGTACCTACACCTACACCTACACCTACACCTACACCTACACCTACACCTACACACACACACATACACGCACGCACACACACACACACACGTACACGCACACACACTTGACTTAAATTGGGGTGTTACTTTTAAAGTATTGCTAATGAGTTGTATCAGCAATAACTGTCTTGGAAAAATTCAAGCATCATTTTTTTTATAGCTGCTTATGTCCAGAAAGGTGTCTTGGTTTTCTTTGTCCCTGTGTTGTGTCTGGTTTTATAAGTCCTTCTGTCCCTGGGTCTCATCTTCCCTGAAGAAGCATCACTGTCCACAGCTGGTCCATGCTTAGTCTCATGGGGTGACTTGGTTTTCTTTTGTATCTCAGGCACAGATCCAAGCTTTTTCCATCAATAGAATTGTATTGTTTCTATGTAAACCACAAGACAAATCCTTTACTTCAAGGGATAGATTACTGATGGTTTCTCTGAAATGTGATACGTGTGGATACAGGAAAGGAGTGTAGGAGCCCGGCCAAGGAGAGATCCTGAGTAGAGTCGTGGAGGAAATCTTAAAACAAAACAAAACAAAACAAAACAAAAACCAAAGGCAGCACGGCGCCAAGTCCACGTGGCCACGTGCCTGTGATGGAGTGGTCCTCTCCCACGGCAGCTGTCCCCTTTCTGTGCTGTAATCAGCATCCTGTGTGTCATTTGAAAAGTGCAGCTGAGATAAGGGCGAGTCTTCAAGTTGAAGAGGGACCGTGCCACATGTGCCTGGGAGAGCAGTCAGTTCTCGGAGGCTAGTGGCGAGGTCACCAGTTACTGTATCACTGCTGTCCCTGGTCACTTTACTAGGGGGATTTTTTTTTCAAGACTACTTTCTTATTTGATCGATAGATGTTCTTCCTCTCTTGTTCCCAGTTTATCCTACACACTGCCGTGGGATTGACCTTCCTCAAACCCCACAGCCTTGTGCCTTCCTGAATACTTTAGTTATTCTACATAGCCCATGGAGTAGGCCAGACCCCATGGCACAGGCTCACTCCAGACCACCCCTAAGCCAGGCTTCTATCCAGTCTGCCTGCTCACTCCTCCCAGCCCTGGATATCACAGGCTCTTGCTGTTCTCTCTCCCTGTCACCCCCCACACTCCAAATTTTGCATCTACAGCCATCTAGAAAACAGGCCCAGCCCCCCCCCCCAGCCCCAGCACACCACGCCTGCCGCTGTCTTAGCGTGTAATGATCATTTCTTCACTGCTGTCTTAGCGTGTAATGATCATTTCTTCACCACTGTCTTAGCGTGTAATGATCATTTCTTCATACGCTTGCATCAGTTTAGCTTGATTTTAAGGAAGGGCAGATTGTTGTATGCAAACTTAAAGATTAGTTTTTAAAGCGATAGAAGGAGAAGATTTCAAGAATAGGAAAAAGTTTAAAAGGAGAAGCAAGTCTTTTTTGTTTGCTTTGAACGCTCCTGGAACCTGGTGCACGGTGGGAGACAGATTATTAATTTTGCTGCAGTAGATGCTTCTGATTTGACTCTCTGAGCATTGCCCTTGGCAGTGATTCCAAGGAGACATTTCATTCTCTCTGTGTGACTTTTACCATTCAGTGGGTGATCGTCGAGCAAGGATGCTTCTCTTACTCGATGGTGATTGTTCCGCTCTATGACACCCTTGGAGCTGATGCCATCACCTACATAGTGAACAAAGGTATGTCTTTGGTCTTTGTGCCACCATAGCCCGAGGTATAGTCTTGATTCGGTGACTTTACATTTATATATCTGCTTGGAAGGGGATATTACGTTCCAATGCGCATCGCTCTGGCATGCTAGTATCTGTGTGTTTTACAGTACAGTCAAGCTTTTAGCATCCTAGGGCTCACTCCTTATCACCTCTTCATTTACAGCTGAACTCTCTGTGATTTTTGCTGACAAGCCAGAAAAAGCCAAACTCTTATTAGAAGGTGTAGAAAACAAGTTAACACCAGGCCTTAAAATCATAGTCATCATGGACTCCTACGGCAGTGATCTAGTGGAACGCGGCAAGAAGTGTGGGGTGGAAATCATCAGCCTCAAAGCTCTGGAGGTGAGTCCTTCCACGCGGCCGTGTCCTGAAGGGCTGCGTGTGGTACCCAATGCCACTGTCACCCCAGTGCTGCTCAGCCACCTAAAGATATGGGACAAAATTCCCATCTGCCTACGGACCAGGGTTAAGCCTGCATGCTAAGAGTTGCTTCTGCGTTTTGTTTTGCTTGGCCTCATTTTTTTAAGACGGTCCACCTCTGTAGTCGAGGCTGGGCTAGAACCCACTGTGGAGCTCTGGGTAGCCTTGAACTTGTAGCAATCTTTTCTTATCTTGGTCTTCCAAATGCTGGGATCACAGGAATGAGTTCACTTGTCCTAGTTGAGTTTCTGTTGCTATGTTAAAAATCATGGCCAAAAGCAACTGGGGGAGGAAAGGGTTTACGTGGCCTGCGTGTCCCCATCACAGTACATCATGACAGGACATCAGGGCAGGAGGGTCATGGAGGAATTGTCAACCAACTTGCTCCCCATGGTTTGCTCAGTTTGTTTGCTTATACAGCCTGCCCAGAGTTGCTACCACCACAGTGAACTAGGTCCTCTTATCAATCATTAATCAAGAGAATGCCCTCGTAGACAGTCTGATAGAAGCCTTTTCTCAATTGAAGTTCCCTCTTCCCACATGGCCCCAGCTTGGGTCAAGTTGGCTTGTGTTAAGCTCACCATTATACCATGCCTAGTTCCCAATATTAGTTTAATAATCACCTGCAGAAGCCTCATGAAAGGAACTGTAGTACTCATATTTTACCTTGGTACCAGTGAACCATACCAGTAGACACTGGGACCTTCAACATCACACAGGTGGATGTGTCTAGTTTGTATGCTCTATTGAGTCTTAACTGCCTTTGTCTCTGAAACCAAACCAGACACAGAAAGAAGTCTGTCACATCATTCGCCTGTCCCTCTGTTGACTCTCTGGTGTGTGTGTGTGTGTTATGGTACAGGTATGGATATCAGAGGACAGGTTGGTGGGGTTGAGTCTCTCTTTTCTCCACTTGGGTGCTGGTGGTCAGTCTTGAACAGCAAGTGCCTCCACCGAGCCATCACGCCCCCCCCATCATTTCTTTCCCCAGGTTTCTTCTATAGATCTTAGTGAATTTCAATCATGGATTTGTGATTAGATTCCGTCCTAGTCGGGCTTATTATTGCAGTAATGAAACACTGTAACCCAAAGCAAGTTGGGGAAGAAAGAGTTTATTTGACTAATACTTCCACATGACTACTCATCATTGAAGGAAGTCAGGCAAGAACCTGGAGGCAGGAGCGGATGTGGAGGCCATAGAGGGGTGCAGATTACTGCCTTTCACCTCATGGCTTGCTCAGTCTGTTTTCTTCCAGAACCCAGGACCACCAGCCAGGGATGACACCCCCACCATGGGCTGGACTCTTCCCTGATCAATCACTAATTTAAAACATTCTCATAGGCTTGCCTGAAGGCGGACTTTATGGAGACATTTTCTTAATTGCGGTCCCCTCCTCTCAGATGACTTTAGCTTGTGTCATGTTGACATAAAACTATCTGGTACAACTTATTTATTGATCTTTGTTTTTATTTTTGATAATGGTTTATTTTCAGTTTAAGCACAACGTAACTATTCCAGAATGAGTGGGGTACATGTGATCTGACCCCAACACTGACTGGCCTTGGGTTAGGAAGCAAGGAAGCCAGCGGAGGATCCTTTTCACAGGAGTATCATAGGTGGTAGGGTCCATAGAAGAAGCTGCACTGTCATGGAAGGTGTAAATCTTTTTGTGAAAACCATTAGAAATACGGTTTTCATTTTTAATGTGGTAGTTCTCTTCCTTCTATAGAGAATGAGAGGCTACAGAGCAGGGTCTGTGGAGCCTTTGCTGAGGAACCAGTAGTCAGAGGGAAACTCATTCTTCCAATACCAACATGCACGTGTGTATACGTCCACGTGCATGCGCACAGTGTAGAGGGCAACCACAGGGGTATTTTGGCCTAGGCTTCACTTTGAAATTAGAGTGTAGCTAGCTTTTTACCTAGAATTTTATACTGGGGTGGGTTTGGTTTTTGTTTTTACTTGTAGTCTTTTATGCTATTGAAATCTTTTCCCCTAACTGCCTTTCGGTCCCCTCTTCTGAGATGCTCAAGTGACATGTTCTTTCCTCTTGCCATTCTTAACCACTGCATGAAAATTAAAACAGAACTTAGTGAATGAATGAAGATTGTAGTGCAGAGTTTTTATTGAAATCCTGTTTTACACTTAGCTGCTTAATGTAGTTTATGCATTTTAGACATTTTTGTAAACCCAAAAGTGAGAAGAATTTAAGATTCACATAATTGATCCTGGGAGTCATTTACATTAATCGATATTTACAATACCTATATTTGTAGCATCAAGGTAGAACATAGGCATTTTGGAATATCTGAACCTTTATATCTTAATTATGAACATTATCGACTTACAGACTGTTGAGTACTACAGCATACAGTCATGTTCCCACCTTCCTACTAAAGAGTCTGTGATTAAAGTTTTCACATATCTGCTTCATCTGACTTTACTCCTGCGTCCATCTACCCAGCCATATATTTATTCTTATTTTATGCACTTTGATTAAGCTACACATTTTATCACAGGTGCTCCCAGTGTGCTTGTCACTCACTAGAACTCAGCTTTATTAATTTTTAACCTAAAATGACCACTTTTTAAAGTAATCATATTTTTTTTCTAATTAATAAGAAGACAAACTTAAGGCTCTCTA
>LR749581.1:2509468-2611317 GCA_902729485.2 Mus minutoides
TGGTTTTTGGTGTTTTGGTTTGAGTTGGAGGCTTTGAATGTTGCTTAGGTTGATCTGGAACTCCTGGGCCCAAGCCATCCTCTTGCCACAGATTATAGGTGTGTGCACAAGTGCCCAACCCTAGCTGACTTCTAATTAGACATCAGTGTTCTTGTTATTAACCCATGGTCTATAGTGTATGTCAATTAAATTGATTAAAAGTGTGCTGGGTGGAGCTCTGTGAGCCCTGGACATGCCCATCTAATTTGCATTTTGTGATGGGTGCCAGTGTATTCTCCAGTTCTCCAACTTTACTAGGAAAAGAATATAAGTTTAGGCTTTGTTGTTTTTTTGTTTGTTTATTTGTTTTACTGAATGGATATGAAGGCTACTTAATGCAGTAAACTGAAGTACATACCTGATGCAGAAGTCAGCACAGGAGCAGCTGCTTCTAGAGACAAAGCTTAGCTCCATCTTCTGCCCACTCTGGAGCGTCTCCCACCTCCTTGCAGCCTGTTTCATCTCAGAGTGCCCGAGTCCTCCTTCCCTGTGTATGGAGCATGGCTATCTGAGCCTTGCTAGCATTTCAATAGGAGGAGTGTTATTCTCCCACAGGTGGAGAGAGCTCATTGAGGCCGAGCCAGGCAGTCAGGGAGCACATTCTCTGATGGCAGAGGGTGCTGAGGACCAGCAGGGTTACATTCAAGAGCGAGGCTTTGTTAATGGCCATCAGAGGAAGGGGTGGGGGGGCTGGAATGCAGTGAAAAGGCCTGTGCTGTCTTTAGGATCAATCCTATTTCCCCCATTTATGTGGTTTTGTGTAAGAGACAGACAACTGGAAAATGACTTCCCAGAACAGTAGATATTATGACTTCTGTTACTTACATTGCTCAAATCCATTTAATTAGAAATGGTATTTTAGCCAGCTATGAGAGTAATCTGCAGAAAAGGCAATAACTTGTGTGTGGGGGGGGGGGGCTTCCTCTTATTTTTTAATGTGTATGCCCAGCATGTATTTGAAGCACATGTGGGCACCTCCTAACTGAGTTCAGGAAAGAGCTATCAGATACCCTAGGAATGGACTCACAGATGGGTTTTCCCATGTGGGTGCTAGGAATGGAACCTGGGTCCCCTGGAAGACCAGCCAGTGCTCTTAACTGCTAAGCCATCTCCCTAGCCCTGACTTTGTACTCTTTATAGTTAGAAAATCTTAATACTGAAGGTTTTTTCCTCTCTGTCTTGGAATTCAGGACCTTGGAAGAGTGAATAGAGTGAAGCCCAAGGTAAGCACTGTCTTATGGCCTTCTACAGCTCTTTGCAACATGTTGTATGTTCTTTGCAACATCCAGTCATACTGGAGACTGTTAGAAGATGCTAGATACTTTGGATTGATATATTCTATTCTGATTCATACCCTCTCTTTTAAAAATTTTCTTCAGCCTCCAGAACCTGAAGATCTTGCGATAATTTGTTTCACAAGTGGAACTACAGGTATACTTTGAGATGTACTTGCTTCAAAGCAGTACTTGGAAATCCATGATCTCTGCACCCCTTTTAGATAATGTATTAACTAATTATAGATGGGAGCAAGAAAACAAGAGATAGACATGGACCGAGAAAGTTTGCTCCATGATGTCTCATGTCTCGGGATCTGAGGGTGCCATCTAGTTAACTCATAGATTACTGAGAGGGACCTCAGATGTACTCTACCAGTCTCTGCAGAATATGATTCCCAGTTTTCTTCCCCTGTTGATACACATGAAGATTTTAGTGAATATTTAAGGTAATTTCATGATAGTGAGTTTCCTTTAAAAGGTCTCAGAAACTTAGTATTACTCACTTTGGCTATCCAGAGGGTACCAACAGCAGAGTTAGCCGAGGCCCTGATGATAGAGGGTTTCTGCCATTCTTGGCTGGACTATCTAACCTTGTTCTCCTTCCTGTATGCTCTGCAGGCAACCCCAAAGGAGCAATGGTCACTCACCAAAACATTACGAACGACTGCTCAGGCTTTATAAAAGCAACAGAGGTAATTCTTGAGACTGTTGGCATCGTTCTTCACATTCATGGATTGGCTTTAGGCCCAGGTCCCCATTGTATATAAGCGCACTGAGGTGTTAATGAGACCTGGACTGTAGTAGGGCCAGAGCCCCCCTTCTCTCAGGTGCTTCACCTGTGGACCTAAGCCCATAAGCCTTACTGTGACATTAGGATGAATCACCAGCTGGAACTCTTGGTGGCTTTCGTGTGGGGGAATATTTGAATGTCACCCCGTACTTTAGGGAAAGACAAAGGAGCAACCTCTCAGTGACTTCACTAAAGTGTTAGGAACTGAATTTTCTTTAAGTTACCAATGAGTGTTAGAGATGGCTAGCTGAAGGTTTTAAATCATTGTCCTATTATTTGGTCAGTTTGATTCCCATTGTATGAGAATGATTAAAGTCTGAAACTCTAGTTAATTGCCTGTCCTCTTAAGGTTTTCTGTCCCCAGGTTATAGTCTGCACAGGTTGCCATTAACAAAGCACTGTAGCCCACAGATGTTCATTTCCCTCAGTTTAGGAGGCTGAAAGTCCAGGACCAGCTGCCAGCAAGTTTGGTTCCTGGTGAGGGCTCTCTTTAGGGCTTGCAGACAGCTGCCTCTTTCTGGGTCCTCTGGTGTCCCTTTCTCTTCTACAGAGACACCAGGCTGCTGGGTCAGAGCCTACTTACTCCCAAATCTAGTCATATCAGGACCCTGTTCCTGATATATGGGGCTTAGGACTGTCCTGTGTGAATTTGGGAGGTGTCCAGAGTTCAGTCCCTAACTCCAAAGATAGCTTGCATGCCTATCTTTGCAAAGGTCCCATCCTTTAAAAGCATACATACAACAGTATGCTTTTGCAAGCTCTTGGGAGTATTCTATAGCCCTGCTCGTGGCAGGGGACTGTCTGCATCCAATGGTTTAGAGACCTGGACATCTTTCTGCGGTGGATGCTGGGCTGAGTTTTGAGAATGCTTCCACTTGGTTTTATTCCACTCTCACGTTTCTTATTCTCACCCCTTACTTTTGTGTGTGGGGGTTTATGCTCTATTGTCACTTAAAGTAAAATTTGAATCTTCTAGTAGACCTTCAGGGTCTTCGAGATGACAGAACTTCACTGAAGAATAGTTACTCTATCAAGAAGCACTGCCAACTTCTAAAACTTTGGGAGCCATGACACCAGCATGATTTTTTTTTTGTGGTTTATCAGAAAATTTAAAACTATGGGTGCTGGGAATGAACCTTAGCAGTAGAAAACATGCTTTCTGTGTTTAAGGCCCTGGCTTCAGTCCACATAAACACACACACACACACACCAGCGTACATATACTCACACTCTCCTCACGTCTGATCGGCCTGACAGCAAGTGTGTGGGTGAGCCTTCTTTGTGTTAATAACATGAGCTTACATGCAAGCCCTTTCTGCGTCCACCCATCCCTAATAAGACCCACTCTGAGGACAACCAGGCACCCACACTTAATCTGTGTGGGCTGTGGGCTCCTCTTGCTCAGGATCTTATAAGAGAGCAAATCTCTTCAGGCCAGATTTGAGGTTGCAGTAAACACTTCTGAGTGTTTTCCTGAGAAGAAGAGAGGCTTGAAGATAAAACTGGTTCCAGCTCATCTGCTAGAACTGTTTATACCACCAATCCAAGGTCCTGGGAAACCTCTTCCTGCTTCCCTTTGCACTATAACAGAACTATCCTGTCAGGGAGTGGACCTTATGGTGCTTAAGTGGCAGTGGAACCTGCCTGGTATTGGGGTGTTGTAACTGAAAGAGGAAGCACGCAGAGCATGCAGTCTCTCAACACTCCAGTTTGGGCAAGATTTTCTTTACGGGGAGGTGGCTAATAGTTCCGAAGTGGCAATGCTTGGTCATTGGGAATGATTTCCACTCTACTTGATGGAGTGTTGCTTTGGGACAGGGGATGCAGCCCTGTGGTAGAGCACTTGCTAACATGTGCACTGCCCTAGTGCCATCCCCAATAAGAATAAAAAAAAAAAAAGAAGAAATGACTTTGTATTGTTTGGTACAAAGAAATAAAAGAAATGCAGACAGCAGAGGCCACACTGAGTGTTGAGGGGCCGTGTGCCGTGCTCTGAGGGAAATGGGAGGCATCCTGGAAGTCTTAACTTTTTTCTTCTTGCTGGTGTCCTTGCTTTCAGAGTGCATTCATCCCTTCCACAGATGATGTGCTGATATCTTTCTTGCCTCTCGCCCATATGTTTGAGACCGTTGTAGAGGTAGGCGACTGCTGTGTCTCCTTCTTGTCTGTGTGTGCCCCGCTAAGTTTTTTTGTCTTCCAGAGTGCACTGACCTTGAATGCCAGTGACACACAGATTTCCTACTTACCACTGGCACACATGTATGAGCAGCAGCTACAGGTAAGTGTGGGGTACAGTCTAGACACACACGCACACATGTGTACATGCACACATATACACATGCACACACACATATGCACACACACATGCACACACGCACACATACACACACACATACACATGGCTCTTCACTCGGCTCCACTGCTGCAGCAGCACAAGTTATTGGAAAGAATATGAATTATTGTTGTAGGTCCATACTGGGTATTTGAACTTTAATCCTGCAGTTTAAAATCCAGAGTTTGAACATTCAAGGAATGCCCATAGGACACAGTTACAGGTGAACAATTAGAGGAAGATTTTTTTCTTCTTCTTTTTTAAATTGAAAATAACTTCTTCATATAGTATATTCTGCACTTTTTCCATTCCCACGTCTCCAGGTCCTCACTCCCTGTCTCCCCAGCCGTCCAACTCCTGGCCTTCTTTCTCTCTCTTTAGAAAACAAACAGGCCAGTAAAAACCACAAACAAAAACAGAACAAAACAAATCCAAGCAAATCAAAAAGACAAAACAAACAGATAGACAGACACAGATAACACAGAGAGAGAGCGCGAGAGAGCGCAAGCACACAAAAAACACATATACAGGCACACACACAGGCATACAAAACCCATTAAAACACAAAATCAGAAATCATAATAGATAAACAAAAGACCAGTAAAGTGTTTTGCTTTTGTTTTCTTTTTAAGAAAAGCATTGTGAGACAACAGTTCCAAAACTGCCTTTGGTTTTATTGTGTGTTGGTCACCTACTGGACAAGGGGCATCCCTTTTGTGTGATTTGTATATGGAGAAAACTGGGAATGATTGTCAATTGAACATAGCTTCTAAGTTAGGGCTGGGGGCTTGTGTTCAGTTCCCCTCAGTGCTGGGCCTTCGTCTGACTTAGCTGCAGGCCCTGTGCATGCTACCACAGTCTGTGCGAGTTCATGTCTGTGTCTAGAAGGCCTTGTTCTGTCCCCATGGCTCTTATGATTTTCCATCTCTTCTTCCATAGAGTTCCCTGAGCTGAGGGGAGGGTTTGATGGAGACATCCCATATGCGACTGAATGCTCAAGGTCTCTCTCACTCTTAGCACACTGTCCAGCTGCAGATCTCTGTATTAGTCCCCATCTCTAAAGGAAATATTTTGTATTCATTGACTTTGATAAGTCTCAGAGGCACCCATTGTGCAAGAAGCCTCTCTTTAGTGTTTGTGCTTCTCACTGATGCACAAATTGGCTGAATCTTTTCACGACTATCCTGTATGCCCTGGGGAAGAAGGGTGGTTTAACTGACCTTTGCCTGGGTTCTCTGTATATATCTGTGCCCCTGGTTTACAACCTGACCAAGGGCAAGAAGATAACTGAGTTGGTAAGTGATTGTCCTACAAGTGTGAAGACCCGAGATCTGTCCCTAGAACCCATGTCAAAGGCCAGTTGTGGTAGCAACTTGTCAGCCTAGTACTGGTGAAATGGAAGATCTCTGAAGCTTGCTAGTTGACCAGCTTAGCCTAATCAGTGAATCCCAGGTCTCAGAGAGAGAGAGAGACCTTGCCTCACAGCAGGGCAGATAGTCTTTTGAGGAACACCACTGAGGGTGTCCTCTGACCTACATGCGCATGCGTGTACACACACACACACACACACACACACACACACACACACACACACACGGTCCTTCTCTTTCTCTTCTTGGACAATTTTTAGTTTTTTACTAGAGGAAAAACAGTGGGCAACATGTATTCCTTGTTGAACATTTACTGAGAACCAGCTGTGTGCCAGGGCTCTGGTAAATGTGGGACACCATTGTCTGATAGCCAGAGGACACTTTGATTGACAGCTACCCTGTAGGCTTTGTGTCTTTCAAAAAGATGGAGTTGCACCAGGTTCTGTCCTCCATCTTTTCCTCCTTGCACATCACAGGATCTTATGAAGTGCACACACAATTACCATATCATCTAGCAGTTTCCCCTTTCAGGTATACACACAAGTGTTGAAAGCAGGGACTCAAAACAGGTGTCTGGACACCAGGGTGCACACAGTTTTATTCACAGCAGATAGCAGGTAGGAGCCTCTAAAGTGACAGTCGTCAAATGGGCCAAATATTCTACAAGCAGTGGAATACTGGGAGGAGCTGAGGGTGGTGGCACAGACTTTTAATCCCAGCACCCAGGAGGCAGATGCTGTCAGATCGCTCTGAATGCAAGGCCATACCAATCTTCATAGTCTAGTTAGGGCCACATAGTGAGCCTCTGTCTCAAAAAAAGAAAAAAGGTGTGCCATGATCTCCAGTGAGTGAGTCCTCAATGAGCCACAGGTTCTGCTTGTGGCTTTAGAGGTGCATCTGGGAGCACAAGCCTGTGGCCTTCAGTGCTCAACAGGGAGCCACTGTACTTTTCTTTCTTTTGTTTGTCCACCTTCCAAGGGGGAGGAAGAGACAGATGGGGGGGGAGCAGAGACAGAGAGGAGAGGGTATTTGTGTATGTGGGGGGGGGCACAGATTTGCACACGCCATCGTATGCATGCAGAGGTCAGAGGACAGCCTTCAGATGGTGGTCCCTGCCTTTCCCCCTTGTTTTAGAACAGGGTCTTTCTGCCTCTTTGTGAACCTGATTGACTGGCCCCTGGCCTTCCAGAGTCTCCTGTCTCCTCTGTCTCCTCTGCACTTCCCTGTACACTGTACAAGCTGTATGTGGCTCTTTCTTGTTTGGTTGTATGTTTGTTTTGTGTGTGCACACATGGGTAAACAAGGAAGTCAAAGAACAACTTGAAGGCATGGGCTCTGTTCTCCCTCCATGTGGAGCCTGGGATCAAACTCAGGTCTCTGGGCGTGGTTAGCCAGCACCTTTACCTACTGAGCCATTTCACCGTCCCTCCTTGTGTGCTTTTTGGTTTCTACCTTAAAACTATTGCCTTTCTGTCATCTTCTGAAATTTTTTTTAATTTTTAGCTTAATTTAGGCAGGTGATTTGTCTAGTCTGTTTAGGTGGCCATTATAGTTTGCAGGAGCCAGGAAGAGCCTCATGTGGTATATATAACCTTGTAGATGCTCTCTTAGAGTCCTGACTCCAGCTAATTCAGAGTGTTTTCAGAAAGTGTTACATTTTCAGAAAAGGAAATGAGATTTTAATAAGCCTGATTTGGAGGCAGTGGGTTTTTATCTTGAGAATAAATAAGTTCTCAAATTCCTGGAAGGCTAAAAATATTTGGGATGTATAACCCATAACCCATCCAACAGCTGTTGCTTGTTAGCTCCAGATAGCCCTTCTCATTACCATTAGGAAGAGCCCTCCCTGGGTTTACACTAACTCCTGTATCACTGGGATGGTGGAAATACTAAATTTCCATTTTTGTACAGAGAAAAGTAAATGCAAACTTAGAGAGAGAGAGAGAGAGAGAGAGAGAGAGAGAGAGAGAGAGAGAGAGAGAGAGAGACTTATGGAGCTGGTTTGAAACCTAACCCCACAGGCTCCCCTGCTCCTTGCAGTGCTGACAGTGTGTGGTCTGTGTTCACTCCTAGTGTGTAATGCTGTGTCATGGAGCTAAGATAGGATTTTTCCAAGGAGATATCAGGCTGCTTATGGACGACCTCAAGGTGCTTCAGCCCACCATCTTCCCTGTGGTTCCCAGACTGCTGAACCGGATGTTTGACAGAGTGAGTCCCGGGCAATGAAGGGTAGGGGACAGAAGGTGGGGCTGTGAGTCCTGGTGCCAATCTGACGAGGGGTCAGCCTCATACCCTCTGTGGCCATCAACAGTCCGCGCATTCCCATAGAATGTCAGCGTCCACCTCCACAGATGTGGAACTGAGCTACTGCACAGAGCTGTTTGTAAGAGGAGACACAGCCCACTGTAGGTTCTTAGCTGTAAGGGGCAAGGTCATTTTCTCTGTCACCTCTCATCTATAGAACAGACTGTTCCTCTCTGTTTCATCCAGGTGCTAAATGGAGCACACAGATAGCTGTGAGATGGTTTTATTAATTGTCCCCCTAACCCTTGTGTGCCTGAACTGTCAGGTCACCGCATTGAGAGAAGGGCCAAGGCCACAGCAGGAACTGAGAAGACATGGCTTCTGCCCCCTCAGCCTGGACTGCTCAGCCGGGCAAAACCAGCCCGTGGCGTGCGTGGTCAGTCTTCAGTCAGGCACTGTTAGTACTTTTTACTTCTCTCCTGGAGGCTTCTGTTGTCTCTAGGAACCCTGATAGTCTTTAAACCCCCTCTTTCAAAAAGCCTTTGAAACACTGAGATGTAATTTCACATAGCGTAGTACAGTGTGCCCTCTTGCCCTGGGCGTGGAGCTCCACAGTGAAGTCACGCATGCAGCTCCAGGATCCATCCGGGCAGCCAGAGCATGAGCAGGTAGTTCAGCCGTCTTTAAATACTTCCAACACCCCAGGAAAGATCGCTTTACCTACTCTTTATCATCCCCACCCTCCTGCCTGCTAGACTCCTAAGCAACCAATATCATACCTTCAAAATATGCATTTCAGTATTTTATAACTTTTTATAGCCAAATACTATTGCAGTGTATGGTTAGAACTCACTGCATCTAGCCAGTCCTTCATTCATGGCCATTTAGGTTGTTTTAGCTTTTGGCTACTGTAAATATCCCTGCTTGTAACCTTGCAGGCAGATTTCTGTGGTCATGTTTTCATTTGTAGAGTTGGGCCACAGGGCAGATTTGTACTTAATAGCTAAAGGGTCTGTCTGGTTGGTAGCTTTCCACAAGGCTTCTGGGTGCTGTATCCAGTGTGCTGTTGTCCGCCCCTTTGGTTTTGGCTGTCATGGAAGATGTGAGAACCTTACTTCTTGCCTCATTAGATTTTTGGACAAGCAAACACTTCCTTGAAGCGATGGCTGTTAGACTTTGCCTCCAAAAGGAAAGAGGCGGAGCTTCGCAGTGGCATCGTCAGAAACAACAGCCTGTGGGATAAACTCATCTTCCACAAGATACAGGTAGCAGATACACTCCCCTCGAAGATCTCCTGTGGAAAGTGTGTGTGTGTGTGTGTGTGTGTGTGTGTGTGTGTGTGTGTGTGAGTGAGAGAGAGAGAGAGAGAGAGAGAGAGAGAAGGGAGGGAGAGAGGGAGGGAGGGAGGGAGGAAGGGAAGGAGGGAGGGAGGGAGGGAAATGATGCAGGTCTGTAACCCCAGTTAGGTGGCTTAGGTAGGAAGATTGCAAGTTCAAAGCTAGCCTAGGCAACCTAGTGAAACCCTCTTGCAAAACTTAGTGAAACTTACTTGCAAAGTAAAAAGAGGGGTGGAGACACAGCTGGCTCAGCGGTAGACTGCTTGCCTTGGGTGCCCACAGCCTTGAGGGATCAATCACTTACATACATACACACACACACACACACACACACACACACACACACGGGCACACAAGCCAAGAGAAAATAACACATTTCTATACTTTCATGCTCCTGTCTCAAAATTAGAGATAGGGCTGTTACATGAGCCCTGTTCTCTAGCTACAGCCAAACAAAGCTATAGTTGATCTAGGTGGAAGGACTTAGGGTACTTTAGCCTTTCTTTAGCTTTTCTGGAAGAAGTATGCCACTCCCGACGTAATGGTTTAAGCCTGAGATTAAGAATGTGTAATGCAGGTGCTGCCCAAATGCCAGAATATGGGAGTTGCCATCTGATTTCTACACCACCCAGCAGCGGAGTTGCTGGCTTAGCGCCAAGTCTGCCAGGCGGAAATGCGCAACTCTGGGAGGGCTGAGCTTGGTTGGTCCTGGGTCCTGATGTGAACTCTGTCCCAAGCTGCTCATGCCAGCTGCACGGAGGCTGGTTGGCTGTGACACAGGGTCCCAAGCAAGTGTCATATGTAACCCCAACTTGTCTCTGTCTTCCAAGTCGAGCCTGGGTGGGAAAGTCCGGCTGATGATCACAGGAGCAGCCCCGGTGTCTGCCACAGTGCTGACGTTTCTGAGGACCGCTCTCGGCTGTCAGGTGAGGCTCATCTACCACCTGATTGTCCCAGGCCTCGTCATGCTGTGGGCTGATCCACTGATTGACAAAAATGTACTTGCGTTTTCTTTTACAACGTGGTGTGTGAATCCATCAAGTAATGACTAAATTACTCTGGTCAACTAACTGAATTACCTCACGTACTTGTCAGTTTTGTGTGTGGTGAGAACACTTAGAAACAAAGCAGCTATTTGCTAGTAGAGGGTATGGTGTCTTTTACTCTGTGGTCCACGAGACCGCCCCTAGAGTCTGCACAGTACATCACTTGCTGCTCGGTTCTTCTCCACAAAAGTGTATTCACCCAGCATCTCCCCAGGCCTCCCAACCCCTCAGCTGAACAAGGCTTGGTTTGCTTGGAAGCTAGGTTAGCTCTAGAGGAATAAATCTTTATGTATTTGACTCTAGATAAAATAATTTTTTCCTAGGGCAAGGCTTTGAGCCATGGTTCTAGAGTGTGGCTTCAGGGATGGGATGGGTCTTCAAAGATAAGCCTACCACACACTGTGCTGAGAGGCCGTTAGAACAGAAGCTGGGGCCTGTGGTAAACCTCAGGACAGGTGTGACCTGAGGAGCAGGGCTACCACCAAGTGGATAGTGACCCATCCAATGGAGGCTCCCCCTTGCCTGGCACAGGAAGTCAAGTAGGAAGATAAACATGGAAGATGTTGGGGTGCGTGTTATTTATGCTAGTTGAGTATACTTACTAAACTGAAAGTTAAAATACTCAGAATCTAGGATTCCTCAGGAGTTGGTAAAACTTGATTTCTTGTGCACTTCCTGCAAAGACGTGGTTGTCCCACACTGATAACGTCTTGTTTCTTGCTAAGTTCTATGAAGGCTACGGACAGACCGAGTGCACTGCTGGTTGCTGTCTGAGCTTGCCTGGAGACTGGACGGCAGGTACGGATGGCACGAGAGCCATTTCCAGACCCTCTCCATTGGAGTTTGAGGTTGGGATGACTGGAAACGGATTGGTTACTGATTGGGTCATTTACCTCCTTGCATAGCAATGTGTCTCAAGAAATTAGGCCTCTGGCAAATAGTCCTGAGCTTGGTAGAAAATGGTTGCAGTACCCAGGGTGCTTCGGCTGTGATGCACCCTAGTAGAGGCCTTGTCCGGCAGATCTGCTAGTGATTGAGCAGGGTCTCATCATTTGCTGGTGCTTTTAACCCAAAAGTAGTTATTACCGTTGTATATGTGCCAAGCCAGTTGCTGAGTACACTGATAGAAATGAACACAAGCCCTTTGTCTCAAAGAAAACATAGTAGATGATACCCACAGAGGTTGTTGGGCCTCTACAGCGGATAAGGTCTGTAGGAAGGGTGTATGATGAACACCATGTGAGTGTTAACCCAGAGACACTTTGAGAATGTTATGCGTTATAGATGTTGCTTAAGTAGCATTGTGCTGTGGGGTGAAGGAACACACTGCAAAGCTTTGGGCTTCTCTGTAGCCCTTCTGTAGGCTCTTCTGCACAGCAGTTAATAAACACCCCTGACCATTTGATACATGCTAAATCTAGTGACTTGTCTAGTAACATAGACCCTAGCATTTTTGCCTCAGAATAAATTCTACAGGAATCAATTCAGACACTCTGGAAACAGCTTTATACCTTCAGTTTTTAGCATCAGGTTCCTTAACTGCCAGCGAATTTAGAATAACAATCTCTGTATGTTGAGATTATTAAAACATAGGTATTCTGAATGTTATCTGTTATTTTTATATTAGGAAAAGACACTGCCCTGGTTTTCTTAGCTGCTATGATCACTCACCATGGTCAGAAGCAACTTGGGAAGGAAGGGATTCATTTCATCTTACTGCTCTCGGGTCATCATCTCTCACTGAGCAGACTCAGGCCAGGAGGCCAGGGCAGGGACGGAAGCAGAGGCCACAGAGGAATCCTGCTGCCTTGCTATCCATGGCTTGTTCAGCTGGGCCCTCCCACACCACTCATTAATCAGTTGCCCCACAGGGTTGCCTACAAGGTCCCCCATTCCAGGTGACGTAGTGTGTCTAGTTGTCAAAAACTAACCAGCATTCACTTGGTCCCTCCTCCTCTGATACAACGGAGTTCAATCGACTGGGGTAATAATAGACGTCAGTGTAAAAACATGCTCATCTAAAAACAATGGCTGTGCCAACCAGAGTCAAGGGATTTGTCAGAGAAGAACCAGGGTGTACAGAGCTACCTGTAACTTTCTTAGAGAGTGGGGACATTAAGAAGTTTGACACTGATGTAGTAGTACAAGCCTGTCCCAGCACTAGCAAGGTAGGGGCAAGAGGATCAGAACACCCAGGCCATCCTGCGCCACATAAGGAGTTGCAGAAAAATTTGTATGGGGGAGGGTGGAGCTAATCCAGTCATGGAACTGAGGTAGCAGTTTTATTTGAAGGCATGGCTCCAGGTGTCTAACCAACCTTCAGATGACTGCCACAGTTTAAATGTTGAAAATGTAATCAAAGTCTCAGAAATGGGAGAGGCCCTGAGTAGACTTTTGGGTGTTCTTCACTCTCTTTGTGAAAGAAGCTCTCTTAAATGATTTTACCAGAGGAGGGGGAGCTGTAATTACAAAAGCCAGAAATCTACCATAGCTGTTTCTATGAGGAAGCATGGCCGTTGTAAACATGTCTTGGCCTCAGACCATTGTCGTGTGCTTCAAATGATTCTCCCTTTGTCTGTAGGCCATGTTGGAGCCCCCATGCCTTGCAATTATGTAAAGCTTGTGGATGTGGAAGAAATGAATTACCTGGCATCCAAGGGCGAGGGTGAGGTGAGTGAAGGCCTGTCTGTCGCTGGTGAGTAGCATCTCCTGTAACAGCTGCTGTTAGGAGCCCAGTTCCCGTAGCACTCAATACAGCTATTAAGCCTGATTCTATTGGAGAGCCTGGAGTCCAGCAGGTCAATTTAGAGGGACATTTATGCTTGGCTCCCTAGGGGTTGGAGGCAGGATACTTTAGTCCTTCCTTGAGACCAAGAATATGACACACAAGCCCCAGTGAGACTTGTCTCCAGCCTGCTAATGGCCCTGCCTTGTGCTGGTTAGAAAGCCTAACTATGCAAGTGCTGTCATCCGATCTGAGGTCTACATTACCCCTGCTCCTGAGGTCAGTAGGAAAGGAAGTAGGGTCTGGAAGTGTCCCTCAAGAGCCTAATGGGACTTCGCTAATTCCCAATAGAGCAGAGGACTGAAAGCTTCCACATAAAGCACGCATAGTTGTCTTGGAAATCCCTGGTAAATGTTGTGAACAGACCTTCTCTTCTTAGGTGTGTGTCAAAGGGGCAAATGTGTTCAAAGGCTACTTGAAAGACCCAGCAAGAACAGCCGAAGCCCTGGATAAAGATGGCTGGTTACACACGGGGGACATTGGAAAATGGTTGCCAGTAAGTCGCCATCTCTCCTCTCTGCAATGGTTTTGTCTGGATGCAGGGGAGGAACATGTCCCTCCTGCTGCATGCACAGCCTGTGACTTTAGCACCCCACCTGTCTCCTTTGTGTCCTACAGGAGACAGGCTCATATTCTCTGCACACTTGGTTAAAATGTTGACTTTTAGTGTAGCACAATGCTTTTGTTTTGCTGCCTAAAATTTAGTTGATTGCTGCTTCCTCTTTAGCATCCAAAAAAAAAAGTGTGGAGTTTTATATCAAGTAGTGCTTGATTTGGGTGCTTGCAAGTAATCCCACAGTTTTATCTGTGTTGGGACTACTGACTGCCCAAAGCACTGAAGCACCTGCCTTCCCCTTAATGGTGGTAAAGGCAGAGGTGATCTGGCCTTTGTCTGTGGAGTGCTGTGAAAAGGTAACGCTATGTCCTGGCTGTCAGGGAACACACCTCATTCGGTGGGCAGATATGTGTGTCCCCACTTCAGACAGGAGGCTAAATGATAAGTAAGTCTGAGGCTAAGTGGGGAATCAGCCATAACAGTATGGGCTCTGGAATCTCTCTCCACCTGGCCAAGTGGCCCTAGGCAACTTCTAATACCTTGTACTGTGTTGGATGCTGGGAAACCAGCTCAGAGCTTACCCATTGCCCCTCCCTCTTTGGAACACAGAATGGCACCTTGAAGATTATCGACAGGAAAAAGCACATATTTAAACTAGCCCAAGGAGAGTACATAGCACCAGAAAAGATTGAAAATATCTACCTGCGGAGTGAAGCCGTGGCCCAGGTGTTTGTCCACGGAGAGAGCTTGCAGGTATGTTCTTCCGAGCTCAGAACTGTTGTTGGGAACTGCACAGTGCCATGAACCACAGGGACTTTGAAAGTGATGGCCAGCTAGGTGTGGTGGAACACGCCCACATCCCTGCCCCTGGGAGGGTGAGGGGTCACCCCTGCCCCTGGGAGGGTGAGGGCTCACGAGCTGGAGGCCAGCTTCCAACTTAGGGAGACCTTGTCTCAGGAGTTAAAGCAGAAAAAGGTGGTTAAGAGTTTGAGTCGGACCCATTGACCTTCATACCTGATAGGCTGGGCTAGCACTGACCCACTGCTGGGGTTTATTGCAGTGACCTTTCCTATCCCCCAGAGTTGTTCTCACTTCAGTTTCTGGATTTTTGATTCTAGTTAATTGATCTGGAGTACCAATAGAAATGGGGTAAATACACTAGGAGTTTGATAGTATATTTCTGCTTTAACTAGGAGTGAAAATATTAATATTTATGGAGTCTAACAGTTTTACATTTTTAAAGATGATTTTCATTTTATATGTGTGAATGAGTGTATGTCTGTACCACGTGGTACCTGTGGCAGAGGAAATGGAGTCCCTGGCACTGGAGCTATGGATGGCTGTGAGCCCGTGTGGGAGCTGAGAACCGAACCCGGGTCCTCTGCAGGAGCAGCAGGCGTTCTTAACTACTGAGTCCTCTCTCCACCCCCAAGTTTGACATTTTTCTTTTGAGACAGGATTTCTCTTTGTCATCCTTGCTGTCCTAGAACTTATTCTGTAGACCAGACTAGAACTTGCAGAGATCCTCCTGTCTCAGCCTTCCACATGCTGGGATATTCATCGTAAATCATTCTTTTGAGAAAATTATGTTGTAAGTCAAGCGTATTCAATGTTGAAAGCCAAAATTAGTATTCTAATTAAATATATATTTTCCAGAAGTATACACAGTCTTACATGGTGGTACACACCTACTAGTTGGGAGGTAGAAATGAGAAGATCAGGAGTGTAAGGCCAGTCTCAGCCATGTAGCTAGTTCAAGGCTAACCTGGGCTAAAAGAGACCCTGGTCTCAAAGCAAAAATCAAAATCAAGTTTAAAAAAAATATGTATTGAAGTAAATGGAAATTAGATTTCTTGTTAGATTTTGATTTCCAGTGACTGGTTGTATATGAACTTCAGGGCAGATAGCTTCTCCTCTGGGGCTCAGGCAGCCTTGGAAAGGAATAACATTTTGGGAGACACCCTATAGTATTACCAGATAATCTCACAGGCCTGAGGTGCAGGAAAAGTAATGAGTCCTTGTCTGTGTTGTAGGCCTTTCTCATAGCAGTTGTGGTACCCGATGTTGAGAGCCTACCATCCTGGGCACAGAAGAGAGGATTCCAAGGATCCTTCGAAGAACTCTGCAGGAACAAGGTGAGCCTCAGAAGGATCCCAGCCATCTTCCGGTTCTCCACTGGGTCCTCAGAACCTATAGATAGGAGAGAAAATCATCTGATTTTTTTTCCTACATTATTAGGATATCAATAAAGCTATCCTGGACGACTTGGTGAAACTTGGGAAGGAAGCTGGTTTGAAGCCATTTGAACAGGTATGGCTTTTATCATGTGCATATATTCAGTATAGAACAGAGTCTGACTTGAAGATTTTTTAAGATATTTATTTATTTTATGCATTTGCATGTGTGCATGCATGACAGAAGAGGGCATCAGACCCCATTATAGATGGTTATGAGCCACCATGTGACTGCTGGGAATTGAACTCAGAACTCAGGAAGACCAGCCAGTGTTCTTAACCCCTGAGCTATCTCTATAGCCCTGACTTGAAGATTTTTAACTAGTAGATTTTAGAGGTTGAAGAGTGTACCTAAAGAAATACTAGGAATAGTTTGATGTAAAGGGATTTTTAAAAAGATTTATTTGTAAGTGTGTGTGTGTGTGTGTGTGTGTGTGTGTGTGTGTGTGCCAAAGAGTACAAAGGTATCAGATCTGGAGCTGGGGTTACTGGCAGTCGTGAGCCGCTCACCTTGTGTTCTGGGAGTTGAACCTAATGTTCTGGAGGAGCAGGAAGTGCTACTGACCGCTGACCATCTCTCCAGGGCTCGGGTTCTTACTCAATAAGCCACTTCTCTCTTCCCTGGGGTTACCACACCATCCTGAATTCTGTCCCAATGGGACCCACATCCACTGCTTAAGAAAGCACAGTGAAGCCAGGTGCAGTGGCAAACGCCTTTAATCCCAGCACTCGGGAGGCAGAGGCAGGAAGATTTCTGAGTTTGAGGCCAGCCTGGTCTACGGAGTGAGTTCCAGGTCAGCCAGGACTACACAGAGAAACCCTGTCTCAAAAAACCAAAAAAAAAAAAAAAAAAAAAAAAGCAAGCAAGCACAGTGAAGCGTGAGGGTGGGTTGGCGCCTTAGAGGTCCTTATCTCCTTTGAGAACTTCCTTTCTGTTTAGACTTCTTAGACATCTGTGTGTCTGTCCTTGTGTGTCCCTTCCACGTTAACAGCCATGTTTATTCGCAGGTCAAAGGCATTGCTGTGCACCCGGAATTATTTTCTATTGACAACGGCCTTCTGACTCCAACACTGAAGGCAAAGAGGCCAGAGCTACGGAACTATTTCAGGTCTCAGATAGATGAACTGTACGCCACCATTAAGATCTAAACACGAGGAAGAATACTTAGAAGAAATGGCGCATCTCCACAATCCTCCTCGTACCAATGGCTTCGCGTTGGTAACTTTGCCTGCAGCAAGTGTGGGAAAGGAAATGCCCTGCCGCCGGACTTGTCCACGGGGTCTTACCATAGGGATAGTTGAGGGCACGGAACACTGCCTTACTTACAGTCACCTGTGTTGCAGCCCATGATCCCGGGGACACACAATTTCCAAAACGAGCCTTAAACATTGTAAAGGGGAACCCATAAAAGTGCTAAGTTATTTAAGACTTCTTCAACCAATAAGGTGGATGTTACAAGTTCTGTCTCCTGTTTTTCTGAGGGGTTAGGACTTACTCTTTCTGATATGTCTGCTGCTTGCTGCGTGTTCTGCAGCTGTCTGCTGCTCTGAAGAGCACCGTACACTGGAGGAAAGCTGTCCCTTTAAGAACAACTGTCCAGGCTGAAGAAAGTCACAGTGGACCAGAGATTTTCCTTTTGAACCCCTCCTCCCCCTTGCCCCTTTCGCTCACCACCTCACATACAGTACACTCACATGACCTTCCTGGTTTGTAAGGGTTCCACACGGTCCCTGTTGCGCCTGCTGGAACATGAGGTTTTCAGTAAACTAAAGAGCTGACCCTCTTCAGAACATGTGGGTGCCCAGTCTCAGAAAGGAAAAAAAAATGGCGGCTCACTCAAATGTTCTCAGACTCCTCTCCAAATCTGGTCTCCTGCCTCCCTCCGCTTCGTCCCAGGGGTTATAAGAAATCCTGCCTTAGACTCTGCAATGAAGATGGTATTTCAAAGAACGCCCTGGAGCGGCCATGCTCAACTGTGACGTCTCCACCGCTGTCCACCTGCTCCCTCGTGGAACCAGCCCATGTCGGTAACGGCCACTGGGCTCCAAATGTGGTTTTCCTGGCAAATGATAATGTGGTGATCAACTTGCTTTTTTTTTCCCCTCCCAGTTAAACTCAGGCAAAGCATGTCTTCAAAACTATGTAGGGAGCTGATATACATGGGTACTTATTAAAATGGACAGCAACAAGTAATATCTTTATTATACAACTACCTGATTTATGTGAAATGCATTTGACAAGCCAAAAATCTGGGATGAAGAAATCTGGGGGAAAAAAAATCATACCCTGGGATTCACTTCCCAAGGTATATATTTTTTTTAAGTTAATTTGGGAAATTAACAGCATTTCACTTTTACTGCAAGTCTTTGCCACATCCGACCTATCCAAGCTGTTGTTTATACATTTGAAGCCACTGTTGTTGGCTGTGTGACAGTGCGTGTGTAATTGAAGCACAACTGGGTTTGCACTAAAGAATCGTCATTGTAATAACACTATTTGGTAGCCTAACTTCATACTCGTATTCTTAATTGCACAGGAAGTCGATAATTTGTCACAACGGGGTTTTGAATGTTTGCTTTCAGTGTTGGCTATTTCTATGTTTTATAAACCAAAACAGAATTTCCAAAAACAATGAAGGAAACCAAAATAAATATTTCTGCATTTGGAGTGAGTGGAGAATGTCTTTCGAGTGCCTTGTGATGTTTGGGACAGCCAAAGTGTGTGCCGTGGGTGAGGAACGGCAGTCTCCTGGGGACTCTGCATGGCTTCTTTCCCGTCCCTGGTCTCTCTGCAGTCCAGTCTATGACACTTCAAACACCGTACATTACCTCTTCACCAGCTCATCTGGTCACACCCTCCCAGGCCTCTATGAAGAACATCATGGTAGAGACTCTGTCCTAGAGATGATAAAGGCTCTCATCTCTCTCCTTTATCACAGAGCTGATTTGCTTGAAATCGCTGTTTGTAGTGATTCTCTCTTGTTTACAGCAGCCTTGGTCTTCCCCTCATCCGCCCTGCTTCTTGTGACCAGGCATTTATTAGTTCCCAACTTCTTTCAAGCCTGTTGTGTTTAATTCCACCACTGTGATTGTTGAGTGTTACCACATCAACCTCTTCACATTTGTGTTTGTGAGGATGGCGGGAGGATGTCATTTTGCTTTTAGGAGGAGAAGGGGAGGGAGGGAGGGAGGAGAGGAGGGAGGGACGGAGGGAGGGAAAGAGAGGGAGATGGGTGTGTGTGTGTGGAGTGTCTTTATGGTTCACACTAACCCAGGCTGGTCTTGAACGCACTCTGTAGCCACAGGATTGCTTGAACTCTTCCTGCTTCAGCCTCCTGAGTAGCTGGAAGTGTAGGCCTGTGACACGTCTGTTCTTTTAGATTTGATATTAGTCTATGTTTGTGTTCGTCCTCTCCAGCCCAGGTTCATAGATCTGACACAGCTTGTCCCGCTTTCTGTTACCGTAACATGGTATCAGAAACAGGGTGGTTTGTAAAGAATTAAGGTTATTTAGCTCACAGTTCCAGAGCCTGGAAAGTCTGAGAACATGGCAGCCACCATCTTAACTTATTCAAGTGTGCAGACATTTACGTTCATGTACTAGCATCCAATCAGACGACATCTGGCTGATGGGCACACTCTGCCGAGTCCCAAGGTGGGTACAGGCTATCACATGGCAAAGGGGCCTATGAGGGAGGGAGGGACAAGCTTGCTTTTTTGCTAAACTTCTCGTTCATTTTTTGTAAAGTTCATACCATGCACCCCAATCCCACTCATCTGCCCGTCCCTCCGTCCATTCCATCCTTGCAACTCCTGGCAAAAGAAAACAGGAAATAAATAAAAGCATAGAAAACATCTCACCAGGAAAGTTGTTGTTGTAAATGCTCATTACAGTGAGTCATTGGTCTGGTTCTGAGCCTCTTGGCTTCTGCTACACCGTCATTACTGGACCTTCACCAGGACTCCTCTCAGCCTGTTGTAGCTCTGTGTCGTGGAGATCCTGCAGCTTTGGATCTGCAGGACCGGCTCTTCCTGCACTCCAGCAGTTCACATGGAGTGAGCCAAGTCAAAGCTCAGGACCTGGGTAGAAGCTGATTGATCAGCCTGCCAGCTCTCCTACACCTGTACCACCAGGGCTGGCTCGCAGGCTTTGTCCAGGTGAGGGGCAGGGCCAGTTCTGCCGCTGGCACACTGGCAAGTCTGGGGAAGGGCTCTCCCTGCACTCACGACATCAGGGGAAGCTCTATGGTGCAGCCTGGGTGAGGTGCAGGGCTACTCTCCTGAGAGCTGCAAGCTAGGGTAGATAGATGTTTTGCCTCCATGTATCACCACATGCATGCAGTGCCTGAGGAGGCTGGAAGGGAGCGCCAGATCCCATTAAACTGAAATTACACTTGTTAGCCACCATGTAGGTGCTGGGAATTGAACTCTAGACCTCTAAACCACTGAGCCATCTCCCTAGCTCCCAAACTTGCTTTTCTAACAGACCTACCTGTAAAAAACAAATTATTCCTTTGATAATCCATCACTGCAACTAGATTAATTCATTTGTGACAACCGAACTGATCCTCTCCAAATATAGAGGATTTGGGGAGTTACATTTCTAATGCACTCATAGTATCCAGTCCAGACTACCTTTGTTTTTAAAATCCCATTTTGGGGCTGGTGAGATGGCTCAGCGGGCAAGAACACTGACTGCTCTTCCAAAGGCCCTGAGTTCAAATCTCAGCAACCACATGGTAGCTTACAACCATCCATAATGAGATCTGATGCTCTCTTCTGGTGAGTCCAAAGTCAGCTACAGTGTACTTATAATAATAATCAAATCTTTGGGCTGGAGCGAGCAGGGACTGAGCGAGCCGAGTGGGGTCAACTGGAGCAAGCAGAGGTCCTAAATTCAATTCCCAGCAACCACATGAAGGCTCACCACCATCTGTATAGCTATGGTACTCATATACATAAAATCTTTAAAATCAGATTTTGCCTTCTTCTTCTCGTCCCCTGACTGAAGTGTAAAGGCTTGAGAACCCATATTACTTTTAGCCCCAAACAGAAACTAGTCCATAAATCTTGAAGTTCAGAGCGAAGTGGTAGCAATGACGGTAACAAACAGGTGGTTTGGTTTGTCCTGGTGGCATGCTCATAGGAGTATCTTAACCTGTTTTAAGCATCTGATTCCAAGATCCAAGAGGCTCTAGTGTTTACATCCCCGTGGTGCCACTGGCTTCCTACAAGCTGAACTTCATCTTGCAGAGCACAAACTTTGTGTGTGTCAGTAACTCCCACGCCTCCTCTCACCTCAGCCCCTGACTGGTACCGGTCTGCTTCCTCTCTGAATCTGAGTGTATCTCCTGTAAGCAGCATCAGGTAATATTGTTCCTTTCTGGATGCACACACACACACACACACACACACACACACAAAATTTTGTTTTGTTTTGTTTTTTTGAAACAGTTCCTCTATATAGCCCTGTCTGTCCTGGAACTCACTAGGTAGACTAGGCTGGCCTCGAACTCAGAAATCCGCCTGTCTCTGCCTCCCAAGTGCTGGGATTAAAGGTGTGCGCCACCACTGCCTGGTTACATTGTTCCTTTCTTGGCTGGCAAATTCTTCTTAGCATGTTACAAGACTTTATTTTTGCATGTGTCACAAGCCCCGACACATACTCCTTTATTTTTCCTTCCTTCCTTCCTTCCTTCCTTCCTTCCTTCCTTCCTTCCTTCCTTCCTTCCTTCCTTCCTTCCTCCCTCCCTCCCTCTCTCCCTTCCTTCTTTCCTTTTCTTTTTTTAATTTGGGGACTTTTTTGCAGGGTAGACTCTGCCTGCACCCTCCCCCTCCTCCACACAACTTCTGCCCTTTTAGGTCGAACAGTATTCCATTGTTTATAGAATATTTGGCCCGTTTGACCACCGATTGTCACTTGAGATGCTCTTACCTGCCATCTGCTGTGGATAGCTCTGTGTGAGCCCTGGTGTCCAACTTATCTCGAGTCCCTGCTGTTAAGGCTTCTGTATATACCCAGAAGTGGATTTGCTGGACCATACGATAATTGTGTGCGTATACATTTTTTTGAAGTGCAGTAATGTTTTCCTACAGTGACTGTACCACTGTACTTTTCGAACAGCAGTGTCCTTTGTTTTTATAACAGTGACTGGGTGGCTGAGGTTTCCGTTTGTATTCCCAAGGCGACCACTGATACCCTGGCATCTCTGCTCCAAGGCTGTTAATACTTCTGCAGAGAGGTTGTCTGAAAATCCTTTGCCCCTCTTAAACACTCAGTTCCTGAAGCTAGAGAGTGTGCTGCAGTGAGAAACACTTGCTGCTCTTGCAAAGGATCCAAGCTCAGCCCCTAGCACTCCCGTGGAAGCTCACAGCTGTCTGTAACTCCACGCAGAGGGATCTAATTCTGATTCCCGTCCCTTTGTGGGTACCAGGCAAATGTGGTACTCATACATTTAATGCAGGCAAACCCTCATAGGCATAGAATAAAAATAAACCTTTAACATCTGGATTCCTTGGGTTTTGTGTTATTGTACTGTGGGGGTTCTTTAGCCAGGCTGTCAACCCCTGAGCACCACTTCTGACTCTTTTAAGATCTGCTGACAGCAGCACTGGCCCAGCACTTCCCACAAACTATGGCTGCATCTCCGAAGCCCATTGGACTCTCTCTCTTGCCTCTCCTGAAAGACAAGTGACTTCAGGCTGTCTCTGCCTAACCATAAGGCACTCCCATCTTCCCTCCAGGCTCAGTGCATATTAAGCATCTTAGCAACTGCCAGAGCAGCTGGTTTTCTAATAGACACTGAGCCAGGGACCGGGAGCCAGGAACTGAAGAGCGTTTCACTGTAGGGAAGGCGAGTCTGGCAGTGTGCATCCCTACTGCCCTGGAAACTCGTCAGCCACTCCCTCCAGGCCAGCCAGGACACACCCTCACTTAATATCTATCCCCCAGAAGGCAGTCTGTCTGTAAGGATAGCTAGCATTTAGTAAATATTTTGCCTTGCCCTGCCTTTTGATCTGCACAGACTAATGACTATGGAGTTCAGCCACAAGCCGGATTAGCTCATCGTTTTAGTCGGTTTCTGCTTTTCTATTATTTATTTATTTATTTATTTATTTATTTATTTAGGTTTTTTGAGACGGTTTCTGCTTTTCTGCTTTTACAGATGCCGACAAAAGCAAACATGGTTAGAACAGTGTCTCATACTGGACAGAGCTGGCAGTCTGACCCCATAGGCTGAAGCTAACAGAATAGATTGCTGGTGTACTTCAGCAATGAGCTTCCAGAGGACAGGGATGCTGACTGGCAGTGGTTTGGCTTTGGTACCAGTGGCCTTGGGTTCTAAAGAGTGGGTTTTTCCACTTCATGTCCAAGCTAATGCCACTTGAGTCTTACTGTATTTTTATGGCATCAAAAGTTATGCATGACTTGGGCAACCCCAAATCCACTGGGAGCCCACAGCTCGATGGAAGCAGCCACTCTATGTGAGGTAAAAAAAAAAAATGGATAAAGCTGGGTTACAGATATGCCATGTCTCAGTGAGACTCGCCAACTGTGAGGATGGCAAGAACCATACCTATTGGGAACCTGCTGTGGCCTGAGTCTATGCAATGATGCCATCTTCTGAAAATGCTGTTTGGTGCATGATAACCTGTATCTGTATATTTGCCGTCACTCCACGTTAGACTTGCTTGATTCTGTAGGGATAGAGCAGTCCTCCCTGCCCACAAGATCCTTGCCACAAGGTGCTTCAGAAAGGCAGGCAAAAGGCAAGAAAGCAAAGGAGTAATTCACATTGTGATAGGCTTTAGGCAAAACAAAACTCAGTTGTATTGCTCTGACCTTTTAAGGATAATTATCACAGCGGTTCTCAACCTTCCTAATGCTGTGACCCTTTAATACAGTTCCTCATGTGCTAACCCCCAACCATAGAATTATTTTTGTTGCTATTTCATGACTGTAATTTTGCACCTGTTATGAACGGAAATGTTAATATCTGACCCCCCCCTCCATGGAGGGTCTTTGGCCTGGAGGGGGTTCTCGACCCACAGGTTGAGAACCACTGATCCTGTGGGTGTTGACTTTGGGCTTAGATTTGAAGTTGTCTCACTTGAAGAATCAATTAAAAAATTGAGGATAGAGATGAGCTGTAGCCAGATGTGGAACTGGTAGTCACAGCTGGCACAGGGAGTTGGAGCTCTGAGCAATCCCAGAGAACCTGGGGATGATGGGTAGATGGAAAACAGAGAGCTCTCCAGCTGATCTGGGGAGGCCCTGATATTTCAAAGGGAACTAAGGGAGGAAACAGGCAGATAGAGAATTGCCTATGGAGGAGGAAGGTAGAAGACAGATGTGCGCCCTGGAAGCCAAGAAGGAAACCAGGGACATGAAGGCTCAGATCTTCCTACAGTGTTGAAAGGCAGAAGGAGGTGGGGGCTACGGGAAAGATAGCAAGGAATAAGGGGCAGGGCGGCACTAAGGTGCAATTTCAGGGCGGGAAGAATAGATGTCTGGATTTTTGTTTTGTTTTGTTTCTGCGAAAGACATCAGATAAACAGATGGTGGCTGAACAGAGCTATGCAGAGAGAGAGAGAGAGAGAGAGAGAGATCCGATTTCACATAAAAGTGGTAACTGCCTTCAAGTGAGAACTACTAGGTCAATGATTCTCAACCTGTGGGTCTTGACCTCTTTGGAGGTTGAATGACCCTTTCACAGAGGTTACAGACCAGATATCTGGTGTATCGACGATTTACAATTCACAACTAGCAAAATTACAGTTACAAAGTAGCAACAAAATAACTGTATGTATGGTTGGGGGTCACCACAACATGAGGAACTGTATGGTTGGGGGTCACCACGACATGAGGAACTGTATGGTTGGGGGTCACCATGACATGAGGAACTGTATGGTTGGGGGTCACCACGACATGAGGAACTTTATGGTTGGGGGTCACCACGACATGAGGAACTGTATTAAAGGGTCGCACACACAGCAAGAGAAAGGGTGAGAAGCGCTGTACCAGAAGATAACAGCATGTGTGGGAGTGATTCAAAAAAGAGAAGAAGAGCCGGGCGTGGTGGCGCACGCCTTTAATCCCAGCACTTGGGAGGCAGAGGCAGGCAGATTTCTGAGTTCAAGGCCAGCCTGGTCTACAAAGTGAGTTCCAGGACAGCCAGGGCTATACAGAGAAACCCTGTCTCAAAAAACAAAAAAAAAAAAAAAAAGGAGAAGAAGAAAATGATGCTTTTAGGAAGGAGGAAAGTTGCTGCTTGGGAAGAAGAATGGACCAGAACCCTACCTAGGTAAGCAGAGGAAATGGCTAAGTATTACTCATCGGCCACGGGTTAGGCCACATGCACTACATACAGCAGCTTTGTGGTGATTGGGTAGGAAGATTTATTTCCTAAGGATAAATTCCAATTCTGCATGAGAACGTAAGGCTGACACAGATTGGCTCATGAGTCCAGGGTGGAGATGCCCAATGAGAGGACCTCTCTGGACCCGTCTCACCTGCCTGCTGTCCCGGAGCCGTCCTGGTCACAGCTCCGTGCTCTTCTAAATTCCTGGATCTTTGGGAACAGTGTTTTCAGTTTTATCAGAGACAACTGTCACCTGAAAACATAAATGCCATGGACTCTGGTTCCTTTCACAGCGGCATGAGTTAGAGAGCACACCAGCCTGTCCTGTGGCCAAGCAGAGGGTGGAGAAAAGACAATCCCTCAGCCCCCTGGCTGGTGACTGCTACAGGTCTAAATG
Source organism: Mus minutoides (assembly GCA_902729485.2). NCBI lineage: Eukaryota > Metazoa > Chordata > Mammalia > Rodentia > Muridae > Mus > Mus minutoides. The sequence continues at coordinate 2,535,238 of LR749581.1, forward strand.
GCCGAGACCTGGAGCATCCCTGCTGTTCTTCAGTCAGCAGCCCCCTCCTCCTCTGCTATGGAAAGAGCCAAAAGCTGTGAGTCCGATGGCAGGGGAGCGGGTCTGTAGGTCTCCATTCAGAGTCGGTTCTTCCCATGTGGGCTCCAGGTTGTCATGGGCTAGAAACCTGGACTGTGCACAATGTGAGATCCTAGAGTCATCTGCCCCCACCAGCTTGGCTGTCAGTTCACCTCTGTTTCCCAGACTAACATACTGGAACGCTGAAATACATACCAGTTCCCATTATATGTCTCTTTAGTAGGGGTACTTGGGAAATTGGCCTGCTGTATTAATTATACATATATTTGGTCTAAAAAGCAATCTAGATTTTTTTCTTTGGATTCTTAACCCGTTTACACTTTGACTTATTCAAAAGAAGTGTGTGTGTGTGTGTGTGTGTGTGTGTGTGTGTGTGTGTGTATGTATATATGTGTATATGTTTGTATATAGGTGTGTATGTATATATATGTGTATGTGTATATATGTGTATGTATATATGTGTGGGGGTATGTGTATGTGTGTATATTTGTATATATATGTATGTATATGTGTATATATGTGTATATGTGTATGTATGTGTGTATGTGTATGTATATATGTATGTGTATGTCTATGTGTGTCACTTATATGCCCATGCATGTGGAATGCAGGGCTCAAACTCAGGGTCTCTCACTGGAACTTGGGGGTTCACTGGGTAGATTAGAATGGCTGGCTAGCAAGTCGGGGAGATCTACTAGTCTCTACCAGCCCAGATCTGTAGGATTACAAACTGAGATTGTAAGCACACATTACACACACCACATGCTTTTGATGTGGGTGCTGGCAATTGAACTCATGCTTGCTTGGAGATCATTGTACCAGCTGAGCCGGCTCTCTCTCGGGCTCTCTCCCCATCCCTCTGAGAAGCCCTGGCAGATGGAGTTTGTTTCTGTATCATGTTCTTGAGTTGTGAAATGTTCTAGTTTCTGCTTAAAGTAGAGCCCCTCCCCCAAGTATATTTTGCATAGGAGCTCTTAGCAGCTCGTTTGTGTTGATATTTTTAACAGGTGAGGGGAAATACTTCTGAATGCCAAATTTTACACATCAGAATCATCCTTGCTCAACGCCACCAGGCTGCTGGGGTTCCAGATGACTCTGAGAGCAGGCTTCCTGCTATGCAAAAGGGGGCTGGGGGGCAGGGCGGGGTGTGTGTGATGGGAGTAGCCCTGGCAGTGGTGCCCTGCCACAGGGGTGGGTGGGCACCATGCATACAGAACAGGTGTGAAGCGTAGAGAGAAACCAGTTTGCTCACATTCTGCCTCGGGCATCGTGTGCCAACCAGAAGGGCTTTTGCTTCTGATCCTCCTGGGTTCCCAGAGCCACTGATACTGCTCTCTGACAGCTCTTTGGCCCTAGGAAGTCTCCCTAATAAAGAAGCCACACCCTTTTGGCAAACATTCAGGCCAAGCCAGGGAAGTCCCACCCACCAGGTGGTATTGATACATTCTCCATTGTCTATCAAATCTGGCTGCTGTTTTTCTCTGTTATGCCCACTGCCCGAGAAAAGCAGAAGCCATCTTTGGCCAAGACAATGACACCAGCCCTAGCTACTACACACCTTGTCCCCTTTGTGGGTCTTTGTTGACCCACTCTGTAGCAAGAATGGTTAGTTTTCCCTCTAAACTGACTAACGTCCTTAGATGGCGGCATCTCAGATTATACAGTAGATCGCACCACTTGATGACCTTGAAATGAAAACCCTGGTACATGAAGTCTGGAGTGATAACTTATTCTAATAATAAGAATGAGGTAAGTCAACTCAAGCCGAGTTAGAGTACGTAAAGGCAGGCTTTTTGGGAAGTTGCCCTCACGCAGGTTCACTGGTCCCAAGGAACAAGGCCAGGGAAGTCGCCATAAAGAGGGAGAGAGGAGTAGGGAGAAAAGAGTGCTCGCAGAGAGACAAGAGAAGAGAGAGACCCAAATGCCTGCATTTTATAGGAAAGAGTTTCTCAGGGAGGAGAAGCCCAGCTCCTTGGCTGGAGGGCTGGGTATTCCCTGTAACTCTTAGGGATTGAGGGATGCTGGGAGAACCTAGAGGTTCCCATTATATGTCTCCTCAATATGAGCTTCAGCTATTTGTCCTGGGTCAGAATCCCAACATGGAGCTGAGCTGACAGTTCTACGCTTCTGTGGAACTTGGGTGATAATGTCGCTAGTCTCTGCCTGTGCTGTGGGAGTAAAGAAATGGAGGACATCTGTCTACACTTGCCTCCAGCCTCATCTTCTGCCACTTAGCTCTGCTGACCTTACTTCTGTTCCCAAAATGCATTACACTGTTGTTTCCAGCACAGCCTTTGCGTTATCCTTGCCTGGCAGACACCTACTTCATTAGTTACATTGTGTTAAGTTTCAAACCCCCAAAGGGCTGAAGTGCCTATTTAACATATCAAAGCAGACCCGGCCTCCAAATTCTCCCAGCATCCCTCGGGTCCCTACTTGTTACAGGGTATGGGTGGCATACCTCACTCTTACCCTTAGTTCTCCAGCCCTTTCTTTCCCGAGGCTCATCCCTATATAATCCCGACATTTTAGCTACCTGCCCTTTTTGTACCTTTGCCTCTTGGCTGCTGCACCAGATTCCCCTCCCTCTCCTTTCCCTTCCCCTCCCCCTCTCCCCACATGGCCCAGTCAGTCAGTCTGGTCACATTCACTCTGGATTCTTCCAGACCTGTCTTCTTGGGATGCTCTCCCTTTGTCTACAATGAATTTCCTCCTCCACCATACCTACGGGCAGTCATGTCCTAGGCATTTATTTATTTATTTATTTATTTACTTATTTATTTATTCAGAGTGTGGGAATCAATTCCTCCAAGAAAGCTACAGTTTTGCAAGCCCAGAGGAGGGACTGCTTGTATAGGGCAGTGGAGAGAGTAGGGAGGGCATTGTGGTCCTTTATACTCAGTAAACAAGATTAAAGGGTTGTGAGGTGCTGGTCATGAGGGACATAACACAGCAGGGGAAGAAGCCACATCCTCCCACTGAAAAAAAGGAGGTGTCACGTGGCAACCAGGAAGCCATTTGCTGGATGCTTTGCTGGTGGCACCTCTGGCCATTCCGGCTGTTCAAATTCTCAGTCTGAACAGAGTTGGGTTGTATGTTTTGTTTGTTTGCTTGCTTGCTTGCTTATGTTTGAGATAGGGTCTTACAGTGTATAATCTCTAGATGACCTAGAATCAACTGTTAGGACAGGCTAGTCTAGAGCTCACTGAGATCTATCTGCCTCTTGCCTTTCCAGTGTTGGCTTTGCAGATGAGCACCAGCAGGTCTGGCTGCAGAAAGAGTGACTGAGGGAAACTGCCAGGAACCATTTTAACAGGGCCAGCTTTGCAATGGTGCACAGTCTCGGGGTTAATCAAAAGTCATGTCACAATGAGCAAAGTTATTGAAAATGTTAAATGTTTAGTTTCCTACTAAGTTGAAGTTCTAAAAAATTGAGCCCAGGGCCTTGTGCATGCTAAGCAAGTGCTTTCTTGGTAAACTACATCTCCTGACCCAGAAGGCCCAGGAGGTCCTGACCATAGCTAGCAGTAGCACTGTGGAGTCCCCTCTACTGCAGAGATGTTCTTCTCATCCTTCTTTTCTTTGCTTTTCTCTTCTTATTTCCCTAAGAAAGTCTTGTCCTTTCATTTCCCTTCCCTTCTCCTGTTTTTTGTACTTCTTTGATTCTTTTACATCAGTTTGGATTATAATACAGTGGTCTGGAACCAGAGAGTAGGCTACTCTGAGGCTAGAGAAACCCTGGATTTGGATGGAGTTTCTCCCACCAGGGTTCCATCCGCAGTCCCCCACAACCCTCCAGGGTGCTGGGAATGGAATCTGAAACACGTGAGATCACAAACTGCTGGCCTGATTAATTTAGCCATGGGGGCTGGCATGGTGCCAGTTAGGGCTGGAAAAAGTAGGCCAGTATTAGTTACACAGCAAGTAAGATTAATGTTTTATTTTGTTTTGTTTTGTTTTGTTTGGGGGGGGGGGCGCTGTTGGTAAGCATGTGACCTGTGAATGTGTCTAGGGTCCCGGCTGTTGGGCGTAATGGAAACACCTTTCTGCCCTCCAGTTTTAAGTCAAGGAATGCCACCTCTTCCTTGCCTCTTAAAGGGAACAACCATGGCAAGTGTCCCTCCCTCCCTGGCTCTCCTGAGGACTGCAACTTGTTTTGCAATATCACAGCTACAGACAGTCAGCAGTTGGTCTGTTTGAAACAGATAACAACCTTTATTTGTGAGGTTGGAAGTTTGGTGCCTACTCAATGTTGCGGAAGCGCTGTAGGAAGGGAAATAACAGACCAGGAAATTTGGCAGTCTTCTCTTCCTTTCCATGGTATAAAACCAGACTCTGCACTTGACATGGTAGAGGCCAGAGATTCAGGACCTCAAAGTCATCTCCAGCTATGGCAGTGAGGTCAAGGCCAGCATGGGCTATATTAGACCCTAAAATTAAATAAATAAGTAAATAAATAATATATATACATTTTATACACACACACACACACAAACACACGAGTGCGTATCACATATTATCTGTGTGTGTGTGTGTGTGTGTGTGTGTGTGTGTGTGTGAAAAAGAGATGAAAGTGTGTGTGTGCTTATGTGAGCACTCCCGAGAGTGTGTGATGAAAGAAAGATCAGACTTTTAAAGGGATAGTAACAGGAAGGCCTTTTCTAAGCTATAGAAGAATAGAATTCATGTAAAGGGGAGAAAGAGTTAAGCAACATCAGTCCTTGATCTTAACCGGTCTCCAGTTACAGTTGGAAGTCTCCAGTCCCTTTCTTTTTCTGCCCTCTAGTGGACACTGCTGAGCAAAAATCCGACAACTGTTTTCTGCCCTTCAGTGTCCCCATGTTCTTATTGTTCTCATAGTCCCAAAGGGGAAATAACAATCCCAGTTAAATGTTTGCTACAAACTCAGGATATGGACCAATGTATACATCAAACTACTCTACAGGGAAGACGAATCTTCATGGGGAAGTACACACACACACACACACACACACACACACACACACACACACAGAGTTTATCCCAAGCATTCAAGGGGCTGTGTGGTGTTCGTTGTTTTGCTTTTAGTTGTTTTTAGGCCGGCCTGCCTGCCTGCCTGCCTGCCTTCCTTTTTTTTTTTTTTGGTTTTAGGTTTTCAAGACAGGGTTTCTCTGTGTAGCCCTGGCTGTCCTGGAACTCACTTTGTAGACCAGGCTGGCCTCGAACTCAGAAATCCGCCTGCCTCTGCCTCCCGAGTGCTGGGATTAAAGGTGTGCTCCACCTTGTCTGACTGGCTTTGTTTTGTGAGATACCCTTGCTCTGTGCTTTGTAGCTTAGGCTGGCATAAGGCTTGAGATTCTAAGCACACATTAGGAGACTCGACTTACTTCCCTTTGCATTATTACAGCAATGGCCTTTTCTTCAATTTTCTAAACATGAATATATGTGATTTAAACTTCCACAGCCCATCCTACAATAACCTCTTCTCAGACGTCATTAAAGCCTGCTCCCATTGTTCCAGGTCACCCTGGACTGAGGCAACACTGCTGTCTCCACTTCTGGGTCCTCTGCCCCCTTTCCACTCTTATAACCACCCCCCCCGCCCCCCGCCGTGAAACATGGGCTTTCATTCATTACCCATGAGCTACTGAACATCAAGATTGGTGAGGTCAGCCAACGTTTACCAAAGGTAGGCAGTGATGGGCAAGGCACTGCTCAACACAGCTGCCATCTGAACTAGAAAACGCTGGACATGGCCTCCCTACAACACAGCCTTCATAGGACGTTCCTCAGGGTTGAATCCTTTCTCACGGTTGGGCCCTCCTTGGCTGTAGCTCCTCCTCCCCTCTCCTGACCCTTCTGCTAATCAGTCACCTTGTAGCACCACATTTCTGCTCATCTGTAAGGATAAGTGAGCTCTTCTGTCCTTCTCTTTCTACACTAAGCTGGGCTGTACTCTGGCTTTACCTCTTGGGAAGCTCAGGTACTCTGGTTTCCATTATCAACACAAGCAGCCAACAGAAACTTTCATGTTTCCAGGTTGAACTGCTATGCTGCCTCGCCTATGCAATCAGCTAGAGCTAACCAGGAGTCTGTGTTACACACTGGCCTGCTTTAACCATGCCATGACCAGCCTAGACATCACCTAAGAGCTCCTGCCCTCTGTTCTTCTCTCCCTCAACCAGAGATGCCCTGCACTCTGCGGGTGTTGAAGAAAATTAGCATCAATAGAGTGGAGCAAAGCTAAGGCCAGGTGTTTAAATATGCAGACGGGGATTTTAGTTTTCCGGTGACCAGCTTGAATTGTCTCTCTCAGCTTTGGAAGCAGTGGGCTTGAATTGTCTGTCTCACCCAGTTCCTGGGGGAACCTCTGCGATCCTAGGAGGTTAGGGAGTAGACTGTCTATCCCCAGGCTCAAGAATTGGCTTTGAGTAGCGTGATTGTTGATGCTGACATGTCTATGTGCCCACAAACGCTGTTTGTTTATAAATAGCATTTCAAGGAGTACTCTGACTCGGTCTGGTGGTCCGAGCCTGTAATCCCAGCTAGTCAGGAGGCAGAGGCAGGAGGATCACAAGTCCAAAGGCAGCCTGAGCAGCTTAAGTGGGAATACCTTTCATGTTACAAGGGAAAAGGGGGCCTGGGAGGTAACACCATTGTAGCCTGCTTACCTAGCATGCATAGGGCCTGTGAAAAAGCTTGAGCGACATAGACAGGCACATGTTTGCTGGACTTCTTCCTGAGGATTCTGGGCTTTCACACTGAATGAATGAATGAATGAATGATGGAATTCAAACCTGAAACCCAGCATAGCTGCCAGGTACAGACCTGATCCAGAGCCCTGGCTCAAGAAAAGGCAGGCAGATCTGTTAGCTACTGATGGGGCTGTTGCTTAGTGTTGATAGATGTAAAATGTGGTTATGGTGCCCACCACAGAGGGCTACTTAGAGCACTCAATCAGCTGATAGAAATTAAACACTTAGAACAGTGCCCGGGTCAGAGCAAATCCAGGTGCTGGTTCTGGTGGAGGTAGTGGTGGTAGTGGAAGTTGTGGTCGTGGTGATGGTGATGATGGTGGTAGTGGTGGTGGTGGTCATTGTGGTGGTGGTGGTATAGAGCCCAGCCTGAGGTTAAGGTTGATGAAAGGTCAAGAAAATGTCCTCAGAGCTCCAGTGACCTCTCAAACCTTGGGATCAAACAGAGAAAGCAGTGTGACATGCATCCTATCCTTGGACTTCTCTATTACACAAACTCAGAACTTTAATGATTTAAACCTATTTGGATGAGTTTTGCTTGTTTCCACTGAGAAGGAGTCCCTTTCCTGTTTGAGCACCTGAGTGGTTTCTTTTTTCCATAACTACAAAGCATAAAAGGTTTATCCACATCTCCCTTCCCAGAAAATGGAGTTACCTCTGTTCTCTACAGTATGCCAGTTTTCCGTGCTTCCAGGAAGCCCATTTCTACCCATCCATGAGGAACTTCCTGCAATATCCTCAAGGTGATTTGTCTTCTTCTGGCAGTCATCCAGATGATTTCTGGGTAATTAAGGACACACACATTTCGATGAAGAGGAAACAGGAATAACCTTGAGGGAAATGCAAATCATAAACACAAGCATTTCATCTCAGTAGATAGGTGATGTAAAACTCTTTAGAATTTACCAAGTATGCAGAGTAGAGGGAGGGGTAAATCAAACAGTCTACAGTTCACAGAACAATGTACAAAAACTGGTATCATGCAAAGCTGACCACGACTACATCTTACATGGTATCTCTACTGACCCTAGATTCTCACAGACAAGTGCCCTGGAAGATGTGCTTAAGAATTTCTGGTGATGTGCTGTTGGGAATAGTAAATAGAAAACATTGACGTATCCATAGCACAGAAGTATAAAAATGATACAAATAGTTACTTAATGAATTCCAAAGGCAACATGAATGAATCACAGCTGCATGCAGATGTGGACAGTTTAAAATTATGGCTTTGGTTAGAGTACTTGCAGAAAACCTACCAGATGTTATTTATAGAGATAGAAATATACAATGATTATACACAGAGGCATATCAAAGCTGAAAAGCATAAAAATGCTAAATACAAATAAAAAACCATATGGTTTGAGAAAAGGGCCATTCATGGGAGAGTCTGAGAGAACTGTTACATTTTACGTTCTAATATAGGTGTCTGTGTTTTGGTTTGGGTTTGTTTTGTTTTGTTTTGTATTTTGAGACAGGGTTTCTCTGTATAGCCCTGGCTGTCCTGGAACTCACTTTGTAGACCAGGCTGGCCTCGAACTCAGAAATCCGCCTGCCTCTGCCTCCTGAGTGCTGGGATTAAAGGCGTGTGCCACCATGCCCTGTGGTGTGTTTTATTTTTACAGTGTTAAATACCTTTTGTTTGAGACAGGGTTTCTCTGTGTAGCCCTGGCTGTCCTGGAACTCACTCTGTAGACCAGGCTACCTGCTTCTGCCTCTGGGACTAAAGGCATGCACCACCACTGCCTAGCATGTATGCATACTTTTATTGTGATAAAATATATATAACATAAAATTGGACATTTCAGTTTTTTATTCTAGTCATTTTAAGTGTTTAAATACACCCACCTTTTTTGCACAACCATCTATCTCTCCCATTGCCCCATTTCTGGCGTTTCTCATTATCTCTGTGCTTTAGGTTAATCAAGATTTGTTGGGGCTGGAGAGATGACTCAGCCATTTGGAACCTCTTGCCAAAGACCCCAGGGTTCCCAGGCTCACAACTATCTGTAACTCCAGTTTCAGGATATCCGATGCCCTCCTCTGACCTCCCCTGGGACCAGGGATGTGCATATATGCATATACATATATGTGTGTGTGTGTATATATATATATATATATATATATATATATATATATATATATGCATGTATATAATAAATATATAACATTTTGCATATATATGCAAAACATTGATATACATAAATCTTTAAAAAAATTGCCAAGTCCAACTTTTGTTTGTTTGTTTGTTTGTTTGTTTGTTTTTTCGAGACAGGGTTTCTCTGTATAGCTCTGGCTGTCCTGGAACTCACTCTGTAGACCAGGCTGGCCTCGAACTCAGAAATCCACCTGCCTCTGCCTCCCAAGTGCTGGGATTAAAGGCATGCGCCACCACCGTCCGGCAGTCCAACGTTTTGATTCAGTTTTCTTCTGAGTTTCGCCGTTTTTTTACCTCTTACATCTTTGATCCCTTTAAATCAATTTTTCATTCTTTTGCACCACAAGAAAAATTTAAAACCAAAAGAATCGTGAGTATGGATCCAGAAGGTACCTTCCCGCTTTCCGAAGAACCTGGAAGGGAGGACAAAGAACGTGTCACGTTCAACAGTGAGCTGCTACAGGGAGCTGCAAGCAGCATCTGCATTTAGCAAAGCGAAGGATTTGACAGTCTTCCATCAACCAACAGCTCGCCCGGAAGCCCAGGAGTATGGATCCGCCAGCAGCTGGCTCGGATCCATCCACACCCACACCAGCTCCGGATCATTTCACCGCCCATGAGGCCGGGGAGTTCTAATTTACGGAACGGTGATGGAGCACGAGCAGGAGCGACAGCCTGCATCAGCTAAGCCGGTTGCTTCGGACTCCGCTCCGCTGCTGGATGTTCTCCAGGCCTGGATTTCATTGTGCTCTCTCCCAGGACGCTCTGATCCCGTCCCGGAAGAGGCGGAGCATAGCGAGGACTAGGCTCTGATTGGCTGTTCAGAGCAAGGCCGGCTAGGCGCGAGTTTGGGTGTCCCTGGCTTTGGGAACGGTAGGATGGCGGCACCGAGAAGCTTGAGATATTCGGGGAACCCAGGGTAAGTTCTGCCGCCCCGAAATTCGCCCGGGTTAGGCCCAACCCGTCCCAGAGATTCGCTGACCAGGCCTCGATTCCCACAGCCCCGGGTCCTAGAGCCAGTAGTCAAGCTGTGTGGTAGGGGAACTCAGACACCAGCGTCGCTTTCATGAGACAAGCAAATATTTAATAGTAATCACTTATGGTCCGTCGTCATTGCTTTTTATTTCCAAGACGCAGCTGTTTTCGTATAGAAAACACGGAAGCCAAACGAGATATCTAGCGAGGGACCAGGCGGGCTTGGGCTGGCCTTGCCTAAATGCCTAAAGGACATTCAGAGTGCGTCATGAGTCTTTTCATTATATAGAGATATCATATATAATATAGTATTATATATGATATAGTATTTATATATGATATATCTCTATACATTATATAATAGTATAATATATATTGTATAATACAATTATATATTACATATGTGCATCTCAAAAGAAGTTAGTAAGTGGCCCTGAAAGGTTAGTTTCACCAACTCCAGGTGAAGGATATTCAGGGCGTGTCTGGCGCGTGTCCAAAGCCTGGTAGAGATTTGGATAGAAAGGTCTCCTCTGCATAGGAAGTCTTCCATGGGAAGATTACCTATGGAAGATGGTGCTTGTAGCTACAACAGGACACAGATTGTGAGGGAATCCACATTCCGTGAGCAGTGGGAAGATTTAAAAAGGTCAGAGGAGCTTATCAGGACATGCTGGTTTGTGCTTTTACCTTTTTTGGTTTTTTGAGACAGAATTTTTCTGTGTGGCCCTGGCTGTCCTGGAGCTCACTCTTGTAGACCAGGCTGGCTATAAACTCAGAGATCACCTAAAGGCGTGAGCCACCACCTTTGAGCAAGGGGAAGGAGCTTAGAACTTGATCTGCTAAACCAGTGTTTTTTGTTGTTTCAACATCTTGAGGTTTGTAATTTATGAAATCTGTTTATCATCACTCCTAAAACACATGGATGCATACAGCAAAGATGATATAAAATGGTTACTGTAGAGATTTCCTTTGTTTGGAAACTGCTCCAGGACTCCAGCCCACAGCTAGAAGGATATTTCTCTGGTTTTGGAGCACACACAAGAAACAGGTGGAGGGGCTGGTGAGATGGCTCAGTAGGTAAGAGCACTGACTGCTCTTCCGAAGGTCCTGAGTTCAAATCCCAGCAACCACATGTGACTCACAACCATCCGTAATGAGATCTGACGCCCTCTTCTGGTGGGCCCGAAAACAGCTACAGTGTACTTATGTATAATAATACTTAAATCTTTGGGCTGGAACGAGCAGGGACTGGGTCTCGAGCAGAGTTGACCGGAGCGAGCAGAGCAGAGCAGAGGTCCTAAAAAGTCAATTCCCAACAACCACATGAAGGCTCACAACCATCTGTACAGCTACAGTGTACTTATATACATAAATTAAATAAATCTTTAAGAAAGGAAGGAAAGAAGGAAGGAAGGGGAGAGGGAGGAAGGAAGGAAGAGGTAGAAAGAGTTCAGGCTAGGCAGTTTATGTATGCCTCCAGGTTTTCCCACCTACTTCTGTTTCGAGGTGCCATTCAGAAGTCACTTAAGCTTTCTGAACTCAGAATCACAGTGTGTAGCTATCACAAAGCAAACTCTGTACAGGTCTGAGAATCAACCAAAGCCGGAGTTGGTTAGAAGTGGGAAATCCCGGCCCCCCGCCCGGATTCTTACTGGAGTATTCTATACTGGGAGTGTGGGTGATGATAAGTGTTTTATGTTGTAACCTAATACAACAAAGTGAAGGTTTCCCCACCCCCCAGTGGTTTATTGCCTCTGCTTCAGCTCTGCTGGGTGAGCAGTAATGAAGAAAATTTGGAAAGGTGTGCCTTGGAAGGATTATAGCTTACAGTGCTTTCCCAGTTGCTCAAAATGTCTTTTCTGTCCGCTGAATTCCCTTTTAAAATTTTGTCATCTGTGTTTTAATAGTGCCAAACATTCAAAGAACACTTTGCGAAGCACATATTCCAGGAAACAGGTAAGCAATCTTAGTTAATGTGATTTTTTTTTTTCCCTTAAGCCATTGAAAGCAAAGCTATCATTTTATCATTTTGTGGGAATCATAGTTTGGAGACTTCTCTTAACATTTTTTTTTCTCTTTCTTTCTTTTTCATTTTCTCTTTTTTTTTTTGAGACGAGATTTCTCTATAGCCGTGGCTGTCCTGGAACTCACTCTGTAGACCAGTCTAGGTCTTGAGCTCACAGAAATCCATTTGCATCTGCCTCCCAGGTGCCGGGTTACCATCACCACCTTAGCCTTCACCTCCACACTTGACTTTTTTTTTCTCAGCAGCTTTAAAAAGTGTTTTATCCAGAATGATGGAAAAAAGGAACTTTGTTAGCATTTTAGAACCATCTTTTCTTCTGAGTCTAGTTTCTATTTTTATTCAGATATTTGACATCACGGAAAAGCTTTATACTGTTTTGAAATGTCATTTTTTTTTCACTTACAGAAGTTTCTCTGTACTACAGTTTTTTGGTTTTTTTGTTGTTTTTTTTTTTAACAGCTGCATACGGGTTTATAGAATTCCTCTTGGTTCATATATGGTTTTACTTTTCTTCAGGAAATGCCTGTTAAAGGCAAGTGTAACACTCTTGATTGCTAATTTCAGAATCGTAACCAGTGCCATTTCAAGTTAGTATGATGAGCGAGTTTGCTTTTCAGGTTCAGAGTTAGCCCTTCAGAGCACTTTTGGCCTTCTTGTCTATCACTGGCTTTCTCCCATCTCAGGCAGGCTCCCTGCCCTGCTGAGCTGACGCTAGCCTTTGCATAATGCTCCTGCATTGTGGAGAATCCCTGGCACACCCCCTGGGACCTGGCTCCTTTCTCCTGCCCACCACTGTGCAGGGTAGCTAGAATCCACTGGCCTTGGAGGGGTTTCTCCAGCCCGTGTCTGGAATGGTTAGTCTCCTCGTTCAGGCCCTCCCTCTGGGAGGTCATTGCAGAGCACCTGATGCTTCTTTGGCTTGAAAGCAAAGCCTTCTGCGGTTTCTTGGCATCTCTCCATATAGCACTCCATGAATGAGGCTTTCCCTGAGTTTTGTCTGCCAGACATATTTGCATATCTTTCATATCTTCCAGACTTTTCTTATCTGTAAGTAATAATATCCTCAAGCCGGGCGTGGTGGCACACGCCTTTAATCCCAGCACTCTGGAGGCAGAGGTAGGCGGCTTTCTGAGTTCGAGGCTAGCCTGGTCTACAGTGTCCAGGGGACAGCCAGGGCTATACAGAGAAACCCTGTCTCGGAAAAAAAAAAAAAAAAAAAAAAAAGAAGTAATAATATTCTCTTGTAGTTTGTAAGCTACCATAGAAGATTTTCTCGTTTTGGCCTTTCATTGGGATTTAAGGTTTAATCTGTGTATTGAACTAGATTGAACTGTAAGCCCTAGTCTCTGTCCCGTAGGAAGGAGACTTCACCCCGGTGTGCATTCAAAACTGCGTATGAGCTTTGGGGCATGTGTCCTTTTTCTGGGGAGGCGACCATAGCTTCCCCTATATCGAGGATTTAGGTAAATGATACCCTGTGGGCCAAATGTAGCCTGCTATTTGTCTTTGTACAGCCTGTGAACTGAGAATGTGAGTGGGTTTGGTTGATTGCTTGGTTTGTTTTGTTTTGTTTGCATTCTAAAATGATTTAAGAATGGTGGACATGATGGTTCCCACCCATTTATAATCTTAGTACTTGGGAGAACAAAGAAAAGCTGATTTAAAGTGACCTATGAAAGTGATAAGGAAACTCTCAGACAGGTTCTGTTGAAATACAGTCATGTCCATTCCTTCCTGTCTCGTCAATATCTATACCTCTGTATGTAATAGCACAGAAGGTTAGTGGCCCACAGAGCCTAGATATCTGCTCTCTGTTCTCCATTTGGATCGTTTACCCAACCCAGCCCTCCATCATCAGAGTAGTCCGTGGATGGAGAAGCACCAGGCGTTTCCTGACTAGCTAGGGCTGCAGGACTAGCTAGACGGTCCCTAGGAGGGGGGTTTAAACTGTGAAGCGGTTGCCAGTTCAGTGATTGCTTTTATTCACTTTTAGAAAACTGGTCCAAAGCCTAGGCCCAAGGATGTGTTTGACTTTGCTAACAACTCTGACATCTCAAGCATATGGGGAGAACTCGAGGAAGAAGAGGAACCTTATGAAAACTTCGGTCAGTGTTCTACGTCCCTATTCATGACTGGAAACGACAAGGCTTAGTTCACGAGAGTCCTGTGGCATCTCCACTATCTAATTCCAGAACATCTTTGTCCTAGAAGAAAGCCCCTGACACCAGTCGACCCCCACTCCCTTCCTCTGATCCCTGGACACCACACGTTTACTTCCAATTCCTATGGAGTCCTCTCCGACATTTCATGTGTGTAGCATCGTGTAACAGCTATCCCGTTCTGGAGGAATTCTATGACTTTGCATGACGTTTTCCAGGTTGCAGCATGCACTTACTTCATCCCCACGTCTCTGGCTCAGTAATGCGCAGGTGGCTCTGGGTGCTTGGGGTGTTTTCCTTGATCATCGTGCTGCGGTGAACACTCATGTTCAAGTTTCTTTGCACGTGGGTGCGGATGGGGTGTGTGCACATCTGTTCAGTTCTCTGAGACATGCCACTAGGAGAATTGTTGAGTCTGTAGCAACTCTGGTATTAACAGTCTTGTCTGTCTTTTTTATTCTTATCAGCCTCATGAGTATAAAATAATGTCTCATTGTAGTGTTGTGTGCATATAGAGTAGATCTAGAACATAAAATCATCTATCTGTCTATCTATCTATCATCTATCTATCTATCTATCTATCTATCTATCTATATTTGTTTATTAATTTAGATTAATTTAGGTCTTTTTGAGACAGGGTTTCTCTGTGTAGCCCTGGCTGTCCTGGATCTCACTCTGTAGACCAGGCCGGTTTCAAATGCGCAGTTCTGTGGCACCTAGGTCCATTCACGTTGCCGAGTGTGATGGCAGGCAACCTCTCACCTCTAAGCTCCAAAACCCTTTCAGTTTTCTTTTTCTTTTCTTTTCTTTTTTCTTTTTTGATTTTTCGAGACAAGGTTTCTCTGTGTAGCCCTGGCTGTCCTGGAACTCACTTTGTAGACCAGGCTGGCCTCGAACTCAGAAATCCGCCTGCCTCTTCCTCCCGAGTGCTGGGATCAAAGGCGTGCGCCACCACGCCCGGCTCTTTCAGTTTTCTTAACTCGGACTCTGTAACCTTTAAACGGCTTCCTGTTGTCATACGCCGTCCCCTGGCAACTGCTCTATGAATTAGACCTCTCTGGGAACCTCATGTTAGAGGAAGATTCTTAATGCTTTAGGGTTACTACGACTGTGATGAAACACTCTGGCCAAAGTGATGTGGGGAGGGAAGGGTTAAACTTGGGCTTATACTTCTTCACTGCTGTGCCTCCTCAGAGACAGGATGGAAACCTGGAGGCAGGCGCTGATGCCGAGGCCATGGAGGGGTGCTGCTTACTGCCTTGCTCCTCACAGCTTGCTCATCCTGCTCTCTTATAGAAACCAGGACCACCAGCCTAGGGGTACCACCACCCACAGTGGGCCAAGCCCTCCCCCATCAATTACAAATTGAGAAGGTGCCCTACAGGCTTGCCTGCAGACCGGTCTTACGGAGGCATTATGAAGCCCCCTCCTCTCCTGACTTTGGCTTGTGTCCAGTAGTCATAAAACTACCCAGCACATGCATCCTCTCGTGATAGCCTGATTTCATTTGGCTTATTGCCTTTTGGTTTCTGTCTCTCACCGTGTTTCCAAACTGCCTCTTGTCTTGCTTTGTGTCTGTGGTGGATGGAGCCAGGGTCTGGCATATGGTACGGGACTGTTTTTGGAATCCCGATTTCAGCTGAATGCGGTGGCTCACCGTCATCGTAGTACTTGGGAGGTGGAGGCAGTACATTCAGAGGCCAAAAGTCATTCTTGAGTATACAGCCAGGGCTACGTGATCCCTAGTCTCAAAACAACGCAAAACCAGAATGCTGAATCCATTGTCCACTCATGTGCCAGTGGAGATGTGGTATGCAGGTGTCCCAGAATCCCTGCTCCGGCTTGTGTGCAGGTGCCCACAGATAGGCTCCCTGGACTATATGTGGGTTATACTGTGGTAGGCTTACATTTCTGAGGAATCTTTGGTACTGTTTACCACAGTGAGTGCCACATTTTATATGTGACGATGGACATGTGTGGGTCAGTTGCCCTGAGCTTATCTAGTCGTGTTACTTTTGACTTTCTTTCCTTTCTTACTGTTTCCTCATTTCTCTCTCTCCTCTTCCCTCTTTTCCTGGTTATAGTTATCTAAGGGATGTGAAATGTATGTCATGGTTACGTGTACATTTCTGTAACGATGTCAAAGGTCTTCTTGATGGGCTCTTAATCAGTTGTAAATCTTTACTGAAAAAGTGTCCTTTTGGATACCACCTATGTTTAGACTGTTTTGTTTTTCTTTGTTGTTAGAAGTTGCTAAAGCTGACTGTGGAAATTCAAGATTGGTTTGTCTTTGTGCATCTGCTGATGACCACCCCTGCCCCCAGCTGTAGAATAAATAAATACCGCTGAGAGCATCATGGGATGTTTTATCAGCCTTAAAATCATACAGTTGACAGGTTCAGTATTCAAGCTGCTGTTTATTGGGAAGTAAGTGTGTACGTCACGCTAACATTTGAGAACAATGCTTGCGTTTGGGGAAGTAAGTGTGTACATCATGCTAACATTTGAGAACAGTGCTTGAGTTTGGGTCAGGACTTGACACCTCTTTTGCCTCTTCAGATTTTCCATCCCTGCCACTTCTCCCTCCTCATTTCTCTCCTCTTACTATCTTTCTCGAGCAGGTAGAGGCAGCCTGAGCACCTCCTTTCCCTGCTGTCCTACCTTCTGCTCTCGGGTAAAGGCTCTTGCAGTCCAGGTGAGCCCGGCAGGACAGGAGGTGAGAGGATGGCACCTTCTTTGTAGGGCAGCATTTGCGCTCACAGACATTGCCCGGCTAAATGAAGCCAGGGAGTGCACGCTGTAAGCCTGAGCGGTTATGCTTGGCCGCCCAGGAATGCTAGCATGGTGGCGAGGAAAGGCCATGCTAGGTCCCGTTCCCGTTCATTTGTATTCCAAAAATATTTCTACTAATATACATGGGAATACAGATTAATGATTTGAAAACAGTTCTTTTAAAAGTTTTGTTTAGGAATGGAAAGATGGCTAAGCGGTTAAGAACACTGGCTGCTTTTCCAGAGGTTCTGAGTTCAACCACATGGTGGCTCACAACTATCTGTAATGGGATCCGATGCCCTCTTCTGGTGTGTCTGAAGAGAGTGACGGTGTATTCATATACATAAAATAAATAAATGTTAAAAAAAGTTTTGTTTAGATTTATTTTGTGGGTATGAGTATTTTGCTTGCATGTATGTCTGTACCATGTGAATGCATGGTACCCATGAAGGCCAGGAGAGGGCGCTGGAGGTCCTGGACTTGAAGTTGGAGTCACAGAACCTTGTAAGCTGCTGTGTGGGTTCTAGAAATCAGGCCAAGGTCCTTGGCAAGAGCAAGTGTTTGAGCCACCTCTCCAGCCCCCCAAAACATGCTCTTAGTGGCAATAAAGGCTTTCTATCACCGAGGTATACGATAAAACATACTTGGAAGTAGCCTGTGAAACTGACTTTGACTCTTTTGGCCATTTAAACATAATATGCTGCTCTTGTCTTTGCAGACCCCCCTCTGCACAGTACGGCTATCTACACAGAAGGCGAGCTGTCCAAACACGGTGTGTCCTCCAGTTCCCTGGCCACCCACAAAGGGAAGGAGAGCAGAAAGTACGGCTCCATCTCAAGCCGCTGGCGTTTCCCGGTTGTTCGTTTGTTTGTTTGAGAGGGTTATGTGTGGTATGTGCAAGAGAGCACAGGTGCCTGAGACGGCAGCTGCCCCAGGGCCAGAGTTCCAGATGGCTTGAAGTCTCCTGACAGGAGAGCTTGGAACTGAACTCAGGTCCTCAGGAAGAGCAAGTGCTCGCAATCGCTGAGCCATCTCCAGCCCTTAAGTAGTTGGTTTTGCTTTTGTTTTTGTTTTTTATAGAAGCTAAGAAAACTAAAGTCATTTCGGGATCTTTTGAGTCAGATTGTTATGATTGTCCTCAAAAGATCTATCTGGTACACAGCAACAAAATTTCCTGTAATTGTTATTACGTATCACAATTTTGATTGGCACCTAGTTATCAGCATGCTGCCTCTTTAGTTGGGTTACAGTTTTTAAGTGAATGTAGAGGGCTAGTGTCTGTTCATGGGCACAAAGGCTCTGTATCCTTTAATGATGTCCTGAATTATTGTTTAGATTTTAAATCTTTCTTGGGTTTATTCCACGGTTATTTATCAATATTTTTGTTTGGTAATTACTATAAACAGGGCCTTTCATTTTATCTGTTACAGGAAATCATGTATGTGAAAGTATAAGTTTCTTACGTTAAGCTTTCTGTGTGTGTGTGTGTGTGTGTGTGTGTGTGTGTATGTGTGTGTGTATGTGTGTGTGTGTGTGTGTGTGTGTGTGAGAGAGAGAGAGAGAGAGAGAGAGAGGGAGGAGTAGAATCCAGAGGATGACCCTGGGTGTTCTCTTCTATTGCTTTCTACCTTACTTTTGTGAGACATAGTCTCTAACTGAACCTGGACCTCAAGAGTTCAGCCAGAGTGGCTGTCCAGGAGCCCCTGGGAGCCTCCTCTCTCTACCCCAGTCAGCACTGGGATTACAGCCAGCTTTTATATAGGTAGGAGGGGCATTCGAGAGACCAGTGGCGACATGTTTTCATGGTTGGAGTGAGGAGGATGGGCATATCTTGAGGATGAATGGAAGTGAATGGGCGTGAGGTGTAGTCGAGGTGCACACCAGTAGGTCTGGGTGATGCTAGAGCGGAGCTGCCAGCCAGGCTGATCTGGGATTGCTACATGGTCAGTGAAGGTAAGGCAGGNGTGTGTGTGTGTGTGTGTGTGTGTGTGTGTGTGTGTGTGTATACATACATATACATACATACATATATGGGCATGTATACGGCACTGAGTGTGCAGGTCTTTCTTCACTTGCAGCCTACAGGTCTCAGGATTGACTTAAACCATTAATCTTGGCGGCAGGTGCCTTTTCCTGCTGCCCGTCAGGCCAGCCCAGGAAAGATAGTTTTCCATCTGAAGTGTTAAGAAAGAATTCTCATAGCCCTCTTTCCCCAGTCAGTTTCTGTAGCATCTGGTAATACGCTCAGTTTGTGGTTCACAGAGGCAGAGAGTTAGGCGGTCCTAGTCACGCTGTCTTCTGCATTCCATGTTCAGCCATGTTTTACTAATGAGAAACGGGACTTCAGAAGAATCATAGGATTTGAGCTTTCTAAACTAGCATGCTGTTTGCTCCCCAGCCAAGGAGAAAGCTGGAGCCCATCAGCGGTGAGTCGGACAGCTCTGTAGATGATGGAAGGAGGAGGGTGGCATCTGCAGAAGGACGAAGGTCACGGCAGCGCCAGCCTGCTCCTGCAGCATCCTCAGCCACTGAGAGCCCAGCGGAGGAGCCGGTCACTCCCAGGACAAGACTCCATAGAGCTCAGCTCTCTGCTGTAGAAGAGACTTCAGCAGCCCAAAGTCAGCTGGTGAGCAGTGCTCGCCTCCGCCCTCGATCGGGGAGAGAAGAGTTCATGGAAAAGATTAGGGAGGAAATAAAATAGGTTTAGAGCTTTTATCACAGAAAGCTATGTTTCCTTTAGAAAAACCTGGATGATCTAGAAAGGAAGATAAATTGATCTGCAATCCCATAGCCCAGAGCAGCGTCTGTCCTGGGGCACCCTCGGTGGTTCTTCCCTGCACCCCCTCACCATCCCTGATCACTGTGGCTCCCACAGCATCCTTTGAATTAACCAGTGCTTGTACTCTGGCTGTCCGTGGATGCCCACTGTATCTGTTGGTGAGAATTGCAATGTCGGAGCATCAATGAGGTTCTTTTTAGAATTACTCCTTTTATTTTTGAGATTATAATACAATCACACCATTTCTCCCTTTCTGCCCTCCAAACCTTCCAATATACCTCCGTTGCTCTTTTTCAAGTACTTGGCCTCTTTTTTTCATTAATTGTTAGGTTGTGCGTATGTGTGTGTTCCTAAACCTCCTTAGTAGTGGATTTCTCTGTAGCAGAATCTTTGTGTATACCTTGATTCCTTTCCTTAGGAAAAAATGCTATGAGTCGTATTTGTTCTCGAGGTAATTGAAGTGTAGTGTCTTGTTAATTCCCGTGCTTGACTGTGTTAGCTCACTAATTCGTTCTCTGAAATCATTTTCAATACAGTAATGTGCTTGCCCTTCCTTCCCGGCCACAAGACAGGTGTGGAGGACTTTCTGGATTCTTTCTTTCTTTTTTTTGGGGGGGGGGATTCTTTTCGAGACAGGGTTTCTCTGTGTAGCCCTAGCTGTCCTGGAACTCACTCTGTAGACCAGGCTGGCTTTGAACTCAGAAATCTGCCTGCCTCTGCCTCCCGAGTGCTGGGATTAAAGGCGTGTGCCACCACACCCGGCTCATTTTCCCACATTTCCTTTCCACTTCTCTTGTCCACTCCCTGCCTGATCCCTTCCTCTCGCCTACAGAGCACCCCACTTTCTTTCCTGCTAGTGAGTCTCCCAGACTTTGCATTCAAGCATCTAATTCACCTCTGCCTTCCAAGGATGCTTGTGTAGGTGCAGAATTCTGAGCTGAAGCCCTCGCTCGGCTCTGGAAGGATGCCGCTGCAGCCCCCTGCCTCCCTAGGTCCTGCTGAAGGCTTGTCACTGCCCAGGAACTTCCAGTGCCTCTGTCCCCACCGGCAACGGGCTTTCCCTTTCTCTTAGCTTCACATGTGAGCTGTGTGTGACACATGCTTTGGTGTATCATGCTGGATTTAGCTTGAATACAGCTTGGTGAGCTTCTCACACCTCCCCATCATGAAAACTGTAGTCATTGTGCAAATACACATTTCCTTTCTAGTTTTCACTCTTCTTTGTCAACTTTTTAATTTGTCTGGGTGTTTTGCCTGCTGTGTTTTATACACTACATGCATGCTTGGTACCCACAGGCCCAGAGAGGGTGTCAGATCCCCTGGAACTGGGGTTACAGATGGTAACTACCATGAGTGGTGAGCTTCCAGTGCTGGGAATTGGACCTCGGTCCTCTGGAAGGTCAACCTGTGCTCTTCATTGCCAAACCATCTCTCCAGGCCTTCTTTTTGAACTTTTTTTTTTCTTTTTTGGTTTTTCGAGACAGGGTTTCTCTGTATAGCCCTAGCTGTCCTGGAACTCACTCTGTAGACCAGGCTGGCCTCGAACTCAGAAATCCGCCTGTCTCTGCCTTCCGAGTGCTGGGATTAAAGGCGTGTGCCACCACGCCTGGCTCTTTTTGAACTTTTATCATACATATTTTAGATCATAAAACACTGCACTTTGGATCCCGAGACTAATGCTGTCTAACAGTTCCAATAGTTCTGACTTATGTACTGGGTATGGTTTTATTGCTTTTTTTTTTTTTTAAAGATTTATTTATTATAGCTAAGTACACTGTAGCTGTCTTCAGACGAACCAGAAGAGGGCATCAGATCTCATTGCGGATGGTTGTGAGCTACCATGTGATTTCTGGGATTTGAACTCAAGACCTTCAGAAGAGCAGTCAGTGCTCTTAACCGCTGAGCCATCTTCCCCAGCCTGCTATTTTAAAACTCACTAGACATTTTTTAAAATGTGTTGTTTTGTTGTTTGTGTTTTGGGTGTCGTGTGCTTATTTGAAACTAGTCTCAGATAGCCCAGGGCTGCACTGAACTCACTTCGTAGCCAA
Organism: Mus minutoides; assembly: GCA_902729485.2. Classification (NCBI taxonomy): domain Eukaryota; kingdom Metazoa; phylum Chordata; class Mammalia; order Rodentia; family Muridae; genus Mus; species Mus minutoides. The sequence continues at coordinate 2,556,964 of LR749581.1, forward strand.
GGATTACCCTGAAGGGCTGATCTTTGTGGCTACACTTCCTGAGTGTGACCGCTGGGATCACAGGCTTTGCAATCAGTGTGTGTGTGTGTGTGTGTGTGTGTGTGTGTGTGTGTGATGGGGAGTGGACCCAGGCTCAGGGCACACATGCTGGAACGTACTGCCAGCTAAGTTGTATCTGCAGCCTATTTGCTTTGCTTTTTTTTTTTTTTTTTTTTTTTTTGGTTTTTCAAGACAGGGTTTCTCTGTCTAGCCCTGGCTGTCCTGGAACTCACTTTGTAGACCAGGCTGGCCTCCAACTCAGAAATCCGCCTGCCTCTGCCTCCGGAGTGCTGGGATTAAAGGTGTGCGCCACCACGCCCGGCTCTCTTTGCTTTGTTTTTGAGCAGGGGTGGGGGTGGGTAGGGGGGTGGGGGTGGGGGTGTCTCTTGTAGCCAAGGCTGTCCTTAGACTTGGTGTGTTACTAGAGAGGACCTCAAGCTTAAGGTCTTCTCCTGTGTACTGATGTGGTGCTTTCCATGAGAATGGCCCCCTGGGGTTAGGAGGTGTGGCCTTGGAGGAGGAGGTATGTCACTGGAGATGGGCTTATACCAGGCCCAGTGTTTCTTTTTTTTTCTTTTTCTTTTTTTATTATTAGTCATTATATTTTTGTTTTTATTTAATAAGTATTTTTTCTGTTCCACTTCCTATGATGGTGTTTTGTTCAATCACAAACATAGGTTAATACAATCTTTTTTTTTTTTTCAAATTTTTTTTATTATATAATTTCTTCATTTACTTTTCAAGTGCTATCCCATAAGTCCCCTATACTCCCCCCCCCCTCCTGCTCCCCTACCCACCCACTCCCACTACTTGGCCCTGGCATTCCCCTGTACTGGGGCATATAAACATTGTTAGACTTGGGGCCTTTCTTCCCCAATAATGGCCAACTAGGCCATCTTCTAATACATATGCAGCTAGAGACATGAGCTCTGGGGGTTCTGATTAGTTCATATTGTTGTTCCATCTATAGGGTTGCAGACCCCTACAGCTCTTGGGTACTCTCTCTAGCTCCTACATTGGGAACCCTGTGTTCTGCCCTATAGATGATTGTTAGCATCCACTTCTGTATTTGTCAGGGACTGTCAAAGCCTCACAGGAGACAGCTATATCAGGGTCCTTTCAGCAATATCCTGCTGGCGTTTGCAGTAGTGTCTGCATTTGGTGGCTGATTATGTGATGGACCACCGGGTGGGGTACTCTCTGGATAGTCCATCCTTTCATTTTAGCTCCAAACTTTGTCTCTGCACCTCCTTTCATGTATATTTTATTACCTATTCTAGGGAGGAATGAAGTATCCACACGTTGGTCTTTCTTGATTTTCTTGTGTTTTGGAAATTGTATCTTGGGTATTCTAGGTTTCTGGGCTAATATCCGCTTAACAGTGAGTGCATATTAAGTGACTTCTTTTGTGATTGGGTTACCTCACTCAGGATGATATCCTCCAGATAGATCCATTTGCTCAAGAATTTCATAAATTCATTGTTTTTAATAGCTGAGTAGTACTCCATTGTATAAATGTACCACATTTTCTGTATCCATTCCTCTGTTGAGGGACATCTGAGTTCTTTCCAGCTTCTGGGTATTATAAATAAGGCTGCTATGAACATAGTGGAGCATGTGTCCTTGTTACCAGTTGGAACATCTTCTGGGTATATGACCAGTAGAGGTATTGCTGGATCTTTCGGTAGTACTATGTCCAGTTTTCTGAGAAACCACCAGACTGATTTCCAGAAGGAGTGTTCCTCTTTCTCCACATCCTCGCCAGCATCTGCTGTCACCTGAATTTTTGATCCTAGCCATTCTGACTGGTGTGAGGTGAAATCTCAGGGTTGTTTTGATTTGCATTTCTCTGATGATTAAGGATTTTGAACATTTTTTAAGGTGCTTCTCAGCCCTTTGGCATTCTTCCGTTGAGAATTCTTTGTTTAGCTCTGTACCCCATTTTTTAATGGGGTTATTTGAATTTCTGGAGTTCAGCTTCTTGAGCTCTTTGTAAATATTGGATATTAGCCTCCTATCAGATTTAGGATTGGTAAAAATTCTTTCCCAATCCGTTGGTGGCCTTTTTGTCTTATTGACAGTATCTTTTGCTTTATAGAAGCATTGCAATTTTATAAGGTCCATTTGTCGATTTGTGATCTTACAGCACAGGCCATTGGTATTCTGTTTAGGAATTTTACCCCTGTGCCCATATCTTCAAGGGTTTTCCCCACTTTCTCCCCTAGGCCCAGTGTTTCTGTCTTGTTGCCATGTACTTGTGAATCAAATGTCAATTCTCAGCCACTGCTCCAGCACGTTTGCTGCAGTGTGACAATGACCATCTAGCAGGACGCATCGCTGTGCTAAGTTTATGTGGCACAGGGCGTGGAGCTCAGAGCTTCACTCTGTACAAATTGAGTCACATTCCCAGCCGTCAACATTGGTTTGCTTAAGCCCACATGGAGTGGTTTAATTACATCCCAGAGATCTGTCCACATCCTGCTCATATGGGTAGCTAAAGATATTCTCACATGTAAATTATATGGGTAGCCATATATGTCACCATAGGTATTCTTTTTTTTTTTTTTAAAGATTTATTTTATTTATTATATGTAAGTACACTGTAGCTGTCTTCAAACAGTCCTGAAGAGGGCGCCAGATCTCGTTACAGATGGTTGTGAGCTACCATGTAGATGCTGAGATTTGAACTTATCACCTTCGGAAGAGTAGTCGGGTGCTCTTACCCGCTGAGCCATCTCACGCCCAGCCATAGGTATTCTTGTGAGCGAGAAAGTGGGTGATGCGAAGACAAATGAAACAGCTGTGTGAACCAGTCACAGCCAGCAGCCACTGGAATCAACAGAGAACAGCTTTGCTCCAGACCTTGCTGGGGAGGGTTGTGCTGCCTGTGTCTTCTGTTCCACAGGGAGGGTCTCTACTACGACTGTCCCTTCCCTTCCTAGACATGATGACAGCTGCTTCAGCCTTTGTTTGGATTCAGCCATTGTCTGGTTCATTTTGGGCCAATTTGGCTTTGGTCTTTTTTGTCTTGACTCTGGGTCACATTTTATTTTATTTTATTTTATTATTTATTTATTTATTTTTGGTTTTTCAGAACAGGGTTTCTCTGTGTAGCCCTGGCTGTCCTGGAGCTCACTTTGTAGACCAGGCTGGCCTCGAACTCAGAAATTCGCCTGTCTCTGCCTCCCGAGTGCTGGGATTAAAGGCGTGCGCCACCGTGCCCGGCTTTTATTTTATTTTTTATTTTTTGGTTTTTCGAGACAGGGTTTCTCTGTATAGCCCTGGCTGTCCTGGAGCTCACTTTGTAGACCAGGCTGGCCTCCAACTCAGAAATCCGCCTGCCTCTGCCTCCTGAGTGCTGGGATTAAAGGAATGCACCACCACGCCCAGCGGGACACATTTTCTTGTGTGTTAGTTTCAATCTAGAACTTGAAACTGTAGTCCATTTTTGAACTCTGTGTCCCATCCTTGTGTGAGTAGCGTTAAGTGCTCTCCCAGCAGACAGTCTGACTTCTGGCTGGGTATTCTGATGTCACAGGCTTGCTTTTGCCCTCTGCTAGGGTGAAAGCCTAAGACATTTTCCCAGTATCTGACTTAGTGAGGCTATCTGTTTATAATTGCTTTATGACTAATTACCACAGTTAGTTACTTAAATATACACACTTAGCATTTCATTATTCCTGTAAGCCCAGAGTCCAGCTTCAATTTAGCTGGCTTCTCTGCTCAGAGCTGAAATCAAGGGCTATCCAGGACTATCCAGGGCTATCTCACATGAGACTTGGATTTATCCTTAAAGAGCTTTCAAGTTGTTGATAGAATTCAGTTCATTGAAGCTTTAAAACTAAGGTACTTGTTTTCTCTTTTTGGAGGTTGGGTTGCTCTCAGCCCCAGCAGATGCTGATCACATGGCTCCTGAAGTATGGTGCCTGCAAAGACAGCCAGATGCTCCAGGCTATAGAAGTGTTCTTACTCACACTTAAGAGCCCAGGGAGCAGGTCAAGAGCCCAGGGAGCAGGTCCTGCCCTGTTCACAGGCACCGCTTATTCAAGAGGGAGGGAATTCTGCCCGCCAGTCATCTTGGAATTCTTCTTAGCACAACCCTGTGATCTTCCTGGTGGATCCTATTAGGAGTTGGTTTCAGGCTTCATTAGGAATTGGGTCGCTTGCAGGCCTGTGGCCAGCCAGGGAGTGTTTCTCAGTGTGTGTGTGTTGCTGTCCTCTCTTAGGTGATTCCATAGACATAGTTAAGCTTCACCGCCCCGGTGTGCGGGTGCTGCTGCGTCATGTCCTGGGACCTGCTCGGCCTGAGATTCTCTATTAGTCTTCTCTAAGTCCTAAACAAGCACCGCAGCCAAAAGCAGTTGGTAGTTTGATAATGTTGTCCTAATCCTTAAATTTCAAGGGAAATAATTTTTCATAAATTAAAAAGTTACATTGTTTGTTTTCCTTTTTGGTAGAAAACTCAGAAGAAAGTGAGGCCATCTCCTAGCGGGAGGAAGAGACCAAGGCATGGAGACTCAGACTCAGGTACTGATGGCACTTTATGTCTAGTCACTTGTACAGGGCGTCTCAGGAAGGCTATTTTTAAGTTGCCTTAGTTGTGGAAATAGCAGACAGGTTTGTTTTGTGGGGGAGGTATTGAGATAGGGTCTCTCTGCATAGCTCTAGCTGTTTTGGAACTCACTGTGTAGACCATCTGGCCTTGAACTCACAGAGGTCCATTTGCCTCTGCCTCCAGAGTGCTGGGACTAAAGGCATACACCACTACCCTGACTTAAAATGCCACTTGATTAAGAAATTATGGCTTTGGAATAACATTTTTTTAATCATTTGTCATGAAATTTTAAAAATGAATATTTATACATGCATACAATGTGCTTTAATAAAATCTAACCCCCATTCCCTCCCCTCTCCTCCCCACTGGTCCAAACCTCAGTCCCCAGAACCCACAATTCCAGGACCAGTGCCCTCTCCTGGCCCCCATGGGTACCTGCGTACATTCACATAGACTCATACACATCATAAAAGTAAATAACTTCTGTTAAAAGATGGGCTTCCCAGAGGCAGGTGGATTTCTGAGTTCGAGGCCAGCCTGGTCTACCAAGTGAATTCCAGGACAGCCAGGGCTATACAGAGAAACCCTGTCTCGAAAAACCAAAAAAAAAAAAAAAAAAAAAAAAAAAGATGGGCTTCCATGCTGCAGTCTGCTCTCTACACTGTCTGCTGTGGTTTAGGCTTTATAAAAGCCTGGATGACCCACCCTACCCCCTTTTTTTTCCTCCCCCCCCTCCCTCCCTCCCTCCCACCCGCTCACTTGCATTTTTCTATCTTTTGCAGTGCTAGGGACTGAGCTCCTGGCATTGCCCATCCTAGGAAGGTGCATTGACCACATCTTCAGCCTCTTTATTACCTGCTCCCCACTCCCTGAACACTTTTACGTACAATTTTATCAAGGTGTTTTTACTTTTCTTAGAGGAATAGAGAATCAAGTTGTTGAGTCATAAAATATAAATCTCCCAATTTCCCAAGTAATTGTAAACCCCTACTGTATGCTACCAGGTTAAAAATGGTACTGAAAACAGAAATAGCAACGTCCCGGGGACCCGGGTAATGAAGTTTCATATGGCTGGAAAGAGGCCCCATTGCAGCACGTGACAGGCGCATCCTGTCCCAGGCAGGAAGGGGGTGACACAGGCAGGGCCAGCTGACTGCCCTGCCACAGGAAGAGGTGGCTGTGGCTTTAGCTGTGTTTACACTCTGGTGGGGCTACTTTTGTTCAGGGTTTCAGAGCCTGGGCCTCGAGCCAGTTTACAGATATCGAGTGTATAAACTGACATGTGCTTGATATTCTAGGTGATTCTAAAAGTATGCATATCTGGTGTCTGGATGGAAAGAGACAGAGTGACATGATGGAGTTGGATGTTGTTCTGTCTGTATTTGAGAAAACCTTCCTGGAGTATAAGTAAGTCCCGTGATGTTGGCACTTGTGGGCCTGGTCAGCTGTGCTCGGAGTGGCACCGGGTGGGTCCATCCCTGTTCCTGGTGTTGTCACGCTCAGATGATTCTATGTGTTCACTAGAGTCCCTTTGCATTCATTTATTATGCTAGTGCGAGTTGTTGGCTCATCTACTTTCGAGTTCCTCTCAGACTTTGACCTAGAAGTGTGTTTCTCCAGTGCTGTTGGTTTTTCTCAGTTAGGTAGTGTATGGCAAGTATGGCCCACTCCAGTCCCTGTCAGCTCCCCTGAGAGCAGCGATGGGGAAGAGCCCACGGCTGCATAGCCTGCGTCACTCATGGCAGAGAGCAGCCGCTACATCAGGCCTTTACTCTTGTGCTAGGTACACACACCCCTTCAGGTATCTGGTCCAGCCTCGGGTGGGAAAAGTTGAAGAAACAGCTCAGTCAGTCAGGTTTGGCCTATCTTCCACCAGCACAAATCCGGCTTTGTTCTTTCCTGAAGAGAGTAATTCATAAAACTTAAGACATTAAACAAAAATATTTGTAAAATGCAGCCTGGCAGAGTGGGTCTTAGAGTCTGGACTAGTCACACACAGCTGTGAGCATCTGGCTGGCCTGATATCTGGCTGCTCTGGGACGCTAGTCAGGGAGTCGGAGCCTAGGATCCCCCATGGGGAAGAGGGATCTGCAGAATGTAGGCAGAGTGGCTTAGGCAGAGTCCACAGTGCCGGGAGCAGGGAGTATACCACGGGACCTCGGAAATGCTGTGGTAAAATATCCCGAGGAGCAACTCAGAAGGAAAGGGAATTATTTTAGATCACAGTTCCAGCTTGGGGTCCATCACTGAAGGAATCAAGGCTGCAGGCACTCAAAGCAGGTGGTCACATCCACGGACCACGGCAGACAAACTTGCTGATTCTTCTGGCTTTCCCACTCTGTCCAGTCCAGGGCCCCACCTGTGGAGCAGTGCAGCCTACAGTCAGGTTGGGCCTTCCCACCACAAGTAGCTCTGCTAAACATCCCTCACTAGCATGCCCCGGGAGATCATGATCTAGACTCCCCTGAGAGGCTCTCTTCCCTGGAGATTCTAGATTGAGTCCTGACAAAACCAAGCATCCTGACACGTCTGCTAACCTTCCCCATCCTGGCCGGCGTTGTCCTCTGCACTGTCCCCTTGTTCTCCACTGCACCTGCTCTAACGTTGTCGGCCATGTGCTGTCTGTCTACCCCGGACCCGTCTTTCCGTGAGCAGATGAATGCTTAGTCACTTCTGGAATAGTACTCTATTAGCCATCCTGATAGTTGTGAAGTACACAAGGTTTTTTTATTGTGTAACAGAACGTACCGTGGGCCATTTTTGAACTGCAGAATGGCTAGCTATCTGCGCATACCTCTAGAGCTTACTCATTTTGCAGAACTGAAAGTCTGCAGCCACTAAAACAGTTGACCACTTTCTTCTCTCCACAGCAGATACTTTTATGAATATTGGTGTCTTGGTCCCTCCTCTCGGTGTTTTCTGTGTATATAGCCAGTAGTTGAATAGCTGAACCACATGACATTTGTTTTAATTTTTTTTTTAACCATCTCTAATGTTTTTCTGAGAACTTGACCTGGTTTTAGAGTCGTCTCTTCAGTAATTGGGGAAAGGGCTCCCTAGGTAAGAGGGCTTGCTATGCAAACATAAGGGCCCACGTGTGGCTCTGAGTCCACATAAGAAGCTAAGCATGGCTGTGCTCCGCTGTAACTCAGTGCTGTGCAGGGCAGAGACAGAAGGGCTGCGAAGACTGAAGACTGGTTTCATGGGAAACCCAGTCTCAGCGATTAAGGAGGAGGGTGACAGGGCAGGACTCTGGTTGTCTCCCCTGGCCTCTGAAAGCACAGGCGTGTGTACAACACTGCCCCCCACCACATTGTAGCCCACTTTGTGCATGGATGTGGATATAGGCTTGCTCTGTAGTTTTCCTGTTTCCCTCATGATCAGTGTGGCTGATCTCTGTACATTTTTCTCTCTTTTTTAAAATCAATTTACAGGCAAAGAGTAGAATCTAAAAGTTGTAATGAAGCCATCAACAAGTTTTATTTTAAAATGAAAGGAGAGCTCATCAGAATGGTAAGTTTCTTGTATTTGATTGAGACAGGGTCTTTGTATGGCTGTCCTAGAACTCACTATGTAGACCTGGCTAGTCTCAAACTCACAGAGATCTGCCTGCCTCTGCCTCCCAAGTGCTGAAATGAAAGGCAGATACCAACACACCTGGTTACTCTATAAAATGTTTTAAACTAAAGTTTAGACATTATCCTGTGGCTGTAGAACTGCTTGCATTTGCTGGCTCTGTGATGAGAAACATGTGAGAACTCCTCTTCCTTCCTTCTGTGCGTGTGTGGATATGGAAGCGGCTCCGGGTGAGACTCTTTGAAGTAGTTAGTGGGAGTTTGAATGACACTCTCTGCCCCGAGTGACTTGGACTTCTAGTAACCGAAGAGGTCCGACCTGTCGGTCACTCGACGTTCCTAGACCAGGGGTGGTCGGGGAGTATTTTAGGTTTACACGGTCACGACCCTAGGTTCGAACTCAGGAGAACGAAAACACTGTCTCAGTTTACCAGCTGGTGTCTCCCAGGGGCCTTCTCATGTGGAACTTTAGACAGTTCATCTTGGAAAATGAGATATACTTTATTTTGTTGTCATTGTAGCTTAAAGAAGCCCGGATGTTAAAAGCCCTGAAAAGGAAGAACTCCAAGGTAATGGCCAAGTCTCTTAGTGAGTCATGGGCTATGAACCAGGGGAGTAAGGAAACCCTAGCTGTTAGTTTTGTGACCTGCAGTTTTATAAGGGCTTTTGTGGGCTTGGTTAGGTTTCTATTTGCTTTTGTAATGTTAATAGACACTGAGGAATGGGGATCTCTGTTAGCCTTTTGTGTTCCAAGTTAGTCCCCCCCCCACCCCACCCCCAGACTTCTCCTAGACAGAAAAGATTACCCCAGAAAAGATTACCCCTGGGCCGGTAGTGAATGAAACTGCTAAACAAGTCAAACTGGGAGGCAAGAGGAGGGCCCATGTACCCAATGTCTTAGCTGAAGTGCTGAAACTTCTCCCATGTTAACCTAAGTACGTTATTATATTGCTCAGATAATTTCTGACATGGAAAAGAAAAGGCAGCGTTTAATTCAAGTCCAGGATGAACAGATTCGGTAAGGTAATATCCTGATCTATCTGAGAAGTCACCTAAAGGGGGCAGTAGCGTTTGTCACTTAGGGGAGTGCTGTAAGGACCATCAACTCTGATCTGACTCTCAGCATCTGGTCTGGTCTCAGGCAGTCTGATTACAGCTTTATCTTTGTAGACTATAGGATTAGACTGCCTGGAACTTGAATCAGGCTCTATCATTGACTGCAGACTTGGGTGAGGTACTGACTGTTCAGGGCCTCAGCCCCCTCGTGTGTATATGGGTGTAACTGTACCTGTTCCTGTGAGGGTGTCCTGTGAGTCACTGAGTAAACCTAGGCACAGTTGTCTGCTGCTCTTAGGCAGAGGTCTGTTTATGTTGTTTGCTTGCTTATTTTACTTTTTTGATAGATGGTCTTGCTATGTAAGTCAGTCTGGTCACTGGCTCTTCAGTGACTGTTGAAATACACACTCTGCAGAGACACATCAGTCCTTATTCTGAGGTCTAGGGTTGGGGGCAGTCCCCATGCCCTGGGGTTAGTGCACACTGTGGTAGCCTGTCTGTACACTTTGGGCTTCTGAGGTATATGGAGTGTGAGCCAGAGGCTTATATGTAGTAGAGTTTGCTATGCTCTCTACTCTGAAGATGCATTAAAAGAGCTTGGACAGGCTAGGGATGTGGTAGAGCACCTGCCTGGCATGAACAGCAGTGAGTTAATTCCTAGGACCACATGGGTGTGGTAGCACAAGGCTTGAGCAGATAGATTTGTCAGCAAACACTTGAAATACTCTAGGTTGTGTTTTGTTTTTTTGAGACAGGATTTCTCTGTATAGCTCTAGCTGATCTGGAACTTAATTTGTAGACCAGGCTAGCCTTGAATTCTTGTAGATTCACCAACGTCTGCTTCCCGAGTCCTGGGACTAAAGGTGGGCACTACCTTGTTGGGCTAAGTAGTAGGTTTTAAGTGACTGCCACAGGATTTTGAGATAGACAAATTAGTTGTCTATTCTGTTATTTACAGTCTGTGGGTCGACACTAGAAAATGTATTCATTGGCTCAGGCCAAAACAGGAAAATTGGGGTAATATAGTAATATTGACAGTAACAGTTCACAGCTTCCTTTTTGGGAGGGCACTTTTCCTAAATACTTCATTCATTTAGCCTATGCTTAGTCAATATGATTCTGTGAGGTAGGTCATTGTATGGCTCTACAATTAAACTATAATAAGGCTGTTCTATTAAGCTTGTCATCAATGTGAGACCATTGAGACATGGTGAGACTGGCCTCTTTAGTTCCTTTTCTAGATGAAATTGTAGTCGGACAAATATTTTGAAAATGCACAGTAAGATAAAGTGTATGATAGTTTTAACTTTGTATAGGAGGCGCCTGAGGCACTGGGGAGTCACTTAGCTATAGCCTGTTCCATCCCTAGGAAAGGCAGGGAATGCAATCCTGGCCTGGCCATGGCCCTTAGCTCAGTACAGTTTGCTGAGAAATCGGCAGTTGTTTGGTGTGAAGAGCTCTTTTTAAAAATTGAAAATAAAATGTTTTCATAGTTTATTCTGATCATGGTTTCCCCACTCTCTCCTCCCAGATCCTCCGTATTTCACCTCTCCAACTTCGTGCCTTCTTTCTCTTTAGGAGAACAGACAAATAAAAACCAACCAACCAACCAACCAACCAACTAACCAACCAAAATAAAACAAAGCACACAGAGGGAAAAACATGAGAAACATACACTATTCTTTAATTCAAGCTTAGGGTTTTTTATATTTTTATTTGCAGTCTCATTTCCTCCCTGGCCATAAGTCACAAATTCCCTTTTCCTTTATAGGTGAAGAAACAGCCACAGACACAGGCAGTTCGCCCAGGGTCACACATCTTTCTCTCCAGGCCCTGGGAGAGTTTTTCTGCTGATTTTATTTGGCCACAGAAACTAAGGATTTTAAAAGGGGACTTCCTGCATGACTTCCTGGTTAAGCTGTCAGGCTGGCTACTCTTGCCTATGCTCAGAAAATGTCAACCAAATTTATATTGACTCCAGTAGTTCCCAGGACCTGAGTAATTTGGTGGACTTTGTCATCTGTGAGGCATGTTCCCATGGCTGTCACTGCTCATTGTCTATCACAGTGGAGTTGAACAGAAACCTGGGATCATTTACACATTCATAGTTGGAGAGGCAAGCCATACCACCAAGTCCATTTCTGTTTTTTTTCTTTCCTCACCCAGGATGTTCATGCTTGTACACGCTAGACTGCTGGACTGTATTATATGTTGTTTATATGGGAGAAATGTTTTATTTTTGGTTTGTGTTTTTGTTTTTTATAATATGGGCACCTTAATATTTTCAGTCCATAAACAATACATATATTTCTATTAATTTGTATTTTGTAAAATTTGTTTTTGAGATTAAAAAATTTTTTTGTTATCTAGATTAGAACGACAACTGAAACAACTACAAACAAAATATGATGACCTTAAGGAGAGAAAGTCATCACTGAAGAAGTCCAAGCATTTCTTATCTAATTTAAAACAGCTGTATCAAGATTATTCAAACGTTCAAGAGAAAGGACCAAAGGGAAAGGAAAAGGTGAGTCCTGTTTACTGCGCATCAGAAGGGATCCAGGCATTTGCTTGTAGAGTACCAGCAGTTTGCAGAAAGGTACCAGACAGCATTATTGTAGGTCAGTGAGGCCACAGCATCACCTTCTAGCTTCCTAGTGATGAGAAGAAAGCCTGGTACTCCTCAGATCCCCTAGGCCACCCCTGTGTACTGTGCACAACTCTGAGTTGAACTTCGCTCTGCTTTATCAGTTTCCATCAGTTCTCAGCCTACTCAGACGTGCTGTAAAGACCAACCACCTTTGTCCAGCCCATGTTCATGCTTTAGAAGCCGTTTCTCTGAAATGGCAGGAGTGTCCTGAGGGGCTGAGAAACAGTAAAACAGTTGGGGAAATGTAGTTAGCTATTATTTTAATACTTTGAAGTTGCCTCTGAGACCTCGCTGTTGCCATAACATAACATAGAAATGTTAGCTAAAAAAATATAAATTTGTATACCTAATAGAATTAGAAAAATACTAATTGAATTGTATACAGTTATATGAATAGAATTGTATGTAGAATGTGATATATAATTACACACCATGTCTTCGTGTATCTTGTGATCAGGTTTGTCTACTTCACCTCTAAATTCAGTTTTAAGGTCTGGCATTGATTTAAGTTTTTCTAAACTGAAGATCTGTGGGAAACCAGGCTGATAGAAACCAGGCCTTTAACAGCTCCCACCTGAGAGCCAATTAACCATTTGTTGGGAGCTGAGTCACCTTCCTCTTTTCACACAAGGCTGCTCCTCGGAACCGGATGATCTTTGTGCCCTGAACTGACACCTAGGACTGTTAAGAAAGAACCTACATTCCGAGATATGCAGGCACCAAAGANTTGTCCCCCCTCCTCAATTGCCCCTTTCTGCTCCTTTTTTGCTGTATGTATATAACTGGGTATTGTGCCTTAGTAAATGAGACCGTGACAAAACCTCGCAAACGCATGGTCTCCTTTCTTTCTCTCCCGCCCGTCCTTTCTTACAGACAAACGGTCCTCCTCGCTCCCACGAATAACTGAGTCCCGCGGGTTCGGGACAAAGATCTGTTTATATATTAGAGCTACTAAAATATACATGTTTAAAATGTGCCTCAAGTTTATTTTAGGGATTCGATTATTAAGTCTGTGAAAGTTAAAGAGTAGCATTGATCCAGTCTGAACATAATCCTTGGTTAAGCCAAGATCTTGTTCCTCCTCACACATGCTAGGCAGGTGTGCTTCCTGATCTAGCCCAGGCCTGAAAACCAAGCTGTCGAAGCTACTTTAGAGTACACCGCCCTCACAGGCGAGGCAGGGCACCTCCGATGCCTGCAGCACTACTACTGTTGTAGCAACCACCCTACTTCTCCTGTGGGTAGCAATGGATATGTCACACCTCTTCCTAACGAAACCTGCAGCTCCAAGTGAACTCTTCCCACTTCTCTTAGATCTACAGCAAGGGCTTGGGTGTCTTGCAAGTAGGCTATCCTACAGGTGTTGGGTTGACTTCTCTGAAAACATGGTATGTGTGTGGCAGCAAACAGTCCCTCCGCCAGATTTTCTGCTCAGTTCTCATCACAGGAAAATACCGTGGAAGCACATTTATCAGCAAGCTGTCAAACGTGTGGTAACTTATTTAGGAGGAATTTAATTTTCTTCAGATAGTTTGCAACAGGAAGTTCGGTTTGGTTGTTAAGTCATGAGTTGGGTTCTGTGTTGTAATTTAGGTTGGCTTTGTGTTTTTTTTGTTTTTTTTTTTCTTTTTTCCCTTGTTCCAGTCAACCCCCCTCGCTCTGCTCGACCCCACTCTCCCCACTTGCTCCCGGCCACCCCTGTACGCCCCCCCCTTGTTCCGGCCGTCCCGTTCAGCCCCACTTATTCTGGCCCCTCTTGCTCTGGCCGTCCCCGTTCAGCTCCGCTCCGGACAGCCTCCCTCACTCCGGTTGGTCTCTCCGGTCCAAGGATTCATTTCTTATTATTCTTCATAAGTACGCTGTAACTGACTTCAGACGCACCAGAGGAGGGCGTCAGATCTTGTTACGGGTGGTTGGAAGCCACCAGGTGGTTGCTGGGATTTGAACTCAGCACCTTCGGAAGAGCAGTCGAGAACCCACTGAGCCATCTCACCAGCCCTGGCTTTGTGTTTTAATTTTATCCATAGATCTTTAGATTGACAAGCTTTAAGGTATAACTGGCCCCATAGGCAACTTCACTTCCTAAGTGATACCTTTGAGATCTTTGAGATGATTTTGTTATAGACTTTAACAGGCCAGTTCTCATTCCATTAGTTCTTGAAGTAAAAGGAAACTTGCTTTAGAAATTTGTTTTAAAATAGACAAGATTGAGTTAACACAGCACTCCACCAACACACTGTCTAGTCCAAGTTTGAGGCGTGACTTGCTATGTTTAGTCATGTAGATGACAGTTCTTTGAGCCAAGTGGTCTTGCCTGGGATACAGAGACCCGTGAGAGCTTTGTTGAGCAGTTCCTTGTGGTGTTGCATTAGCAGTTATGTTCTGAGGAGAGGAGATGGGCTAAAACCTGTTTCCTAATGATCCTAGTGCAAAAAGAGAGCTAGTGGACAACTATCAAAATCGGCCTTGGTGGTTAGGGTTAGGAACTAAAAAGATACTAAAGCATCGCTATTTGTGAGTCTAAATCGTTTTCCTTTTATCAACAGTATGATTCATCTAGCCTTCCAGCTCTGTTATTTAAAGCAAGAAGCATTCTGGGAGCTGAAAACCACCTGAGAACCATTAACTATCAGCTGGGGAAGCTCCTTGAGCTGGACTGAGAACTGAGCCTCCTGCTGCCGTTTCTGCTCCTGAAGCCATGCTCCTGACAGCCGCGCCCCTGTGCTGACCGTAGTGAGGCCTGCTTACCAGGGTGTACTACCGTTTTTGTCATTCAAACTAAATTACACCTCTTCAGTCGTCTAATAACTCAGAAGGCATAGCCATGTTTCTGAATATTGTGTTAATAAATTTCAGTCTCTTCACAGGTTAGTCATCACCAGGCATAAGCTTTTTAACTACAATAAACTTTAATGATGTCAGTGCAAATGCAAGCATAGAATGATTCTGGTTAATTAGGAGCGTCTGCTGAAATATGTCAAAGGTAGTCTTCAATAAATCTTGCTTAGGTAAACCAAGTGATAGAACAGTTGCTATAAAGAGGTTTAGCAATAAGTTAATAATTTGATTTTTTGTATGATGTTAAATGCAGGGCCTTGCACATCTTAGGTAAGTAGTCTAATGTTGGGCTATATAGTCCCAGCACTAATTTAACATGTTATCAAATCTCAGGCTTCAGGCAAATTGTAGCCTGGTTATGTATGTTCTATCCACAGTCAGCTATTCTGTAAAGCTTCTATAATTAGTTCGTCAGGAATATCATCCATTGAACCAAGAAGGCTCTTATCTGCAGCGTCAGCAAATTCAGCATCTTCTGTAGCTTCTAAGAAAAAGGCATCATCTTCATCATCCCAGGCAGCAGCAGAAAGCCCGCCGGCTGACAAGTTGCAGGATGGTGGGTTTTGAGAATCCTTGGTCAGTGAGTTGCTGGCTTCATCTGTTTCTCCAGAAGTGAAGTCTTCCTTTATTTTGGAAGGAAGGAGAAAAGAGGACAGAGGAATAAAGATTAGTCAGAATATGTGACTTCACCAAATATGTTGAGTTAAGGTATTGTACTAGCTAGCTTTGTGTCAACTTGACACAGCTGGAGTTATCACAAAGAAAGGAGCTTCAGTTGAGGAAATGCCTCCATGAGATCCAACTGTAAGGCATTTTCTCAATTAGTGATCAAGGGGGAAAGGCCCCTTGTGGGTGGGACCATCTCTGGGCTGGCAGTCTTGGATTCAATAAGAGAGCAGGCTGAGCAAGCCAGGGGAAGCAAGCCAGTAAAGAACATCCCTCCATGACCTCTGCATCAGCTCCTGCTTCCTGACCTGCTTGAGTTCCAGTCCTGACTTCCTTGGTGATGAACAGTTGTATGGAAGTATAAGCTGAATAAACCCTTTCCTCCCCTACTTGCTTCTTGGTCATGATGCTTGTGCAGGAATAGAAACCCTGACTAAGACAAGTATGAAATAATAACCAGGTTTTCAGCAGTCAGTGAGCATGCTGGCTGCCTGCTGTCAGGAACAGTCACCATGGGGAAAGTAAGTTAGCTCAGATGTGCTTTTGTAGAGCAGACATGCTTCTCTGAGGCTGAAACTGACTGTAGCTCATGGAAGATACATTTCAATTCCTCAGAAGGGGTACAGCAAAGGGGAGTTTCTAAATTAACAAAAATCAATGCCTAGAACCTATGTTAAACAGCCAGCATGCGCCGGGTGTGATGGCGCACACCTTTAATCTCAGCTCTCGGGAGGCAGAGGCAGAGGCAGGTGGATTTCTGAGTTTGAGGCCAGCCTGGTCTACAGAGTGAGTTCCAGGACAGCCAGGGCTATAAAGAGAAACTCTGTCTCTATGCCCCCGCCCCCCAAAAAAGCCAGCATGCAATCCCAGTGCTAGGGAGGTAGAGACATGGATCCCTGGAGCTTGGTAGCCATCCAGCCAAGCCTCCCAAGTGAATACTAGCCCAGTGAGAAGCTGCATCTCAAAAAAGAAAGAAAAAAATGCCCTGAGGAATGACAGCCAAAGTTGTCCCCCTGGCCTGTGTGCCTGTGTACATGAGCACACACATGAGCACAGACACACAAATGCATACAGAAAAGGAAGGTGAAGGAGAAACGGCAGTGTTAACAGCTCACTTGGAAGGTACTATTTCTATACTCTGGTTTCTAACAGAAAAAGTTATGTTTAAATAATAGTAATATTATATATCAAGAATACTTTCACTTGGCATTTTTGAGGTATTATTAGAAAAGAAAAAATTTCTACCAAAGATGTCACCAAAGTAAATTAATGGCCAGGAATGTAGCTCAAGAGAGAGCCCTCGCTTCCCATGTATGAGGCTTCCCAGGTTCAATTCTATCCAAAACCAAACATTGCTCTTATAAGAGATAATTAAACTTTTTTTTTTTTTTTTTTTGGGGTTTTCTGTATAGCCCTGGCTGTCCTGGAACTCACTCTGTAGACCAGGCTGGCCTTGAACTCAGAAATCCACCTGTCTCTGCCTTCCAAGTGCTGGGATTAAAGGCATGTGCCACCACTGCCTGGCATGGGGTTTTAACTTTAAACTTGGATGTTGGGTCTGGAGAGGTGGCTCAGTTGTTAAGAGCATTGCTGCTCTTCCAGAGGACCCTCCAGGGCTGCAGTCCCCAGGACCCACATGGTGGCTCACTACCACCATTAACTAGAGTCCCAGGGAACTTCTGCTTCCTTGGGTAGCAAACACACATGTGGTGCACAGATGTACATGCAATCAAATCACCCATACATACATACATACATATATAAAATAAAAAACTTAGCTGGGCATGGTGGCGCACGCCTTTAATCCCAGCACTTGGGAGGCAGAGGCAGGCAGATTTCTAAGTTCGAGGCCAGCCTGGTCTACAAAGTGAGTTCCAGGACAGCCAGGGCTAAACAGAGAAACCCTGTCTCAAAAAACCAAAACCAAAAAATAAAAAGAAAAAAAAACTTGAATATGATGTTTTCAAAAGAGATTTTTAAGTACAGATTTCAAAGGATGCCAGATGTTTTTCTAGACTATAAATGTAAGGAGCACTTGTTCAGCCTGTAGCAGGTCAGGTATTCCAATCATGGCAGTCTGAAAGAATATGCTGATGTTTTTAAGGTGAAAATGAAAATAAAAAATTAACTCTAACACAACAAAAAGTATAAGAAAATCATCAGAAAAATGGATCCAGAAATTCATAAAATAACCTAAAAAGAGCACAACTTCATTAATGAATGCAAATAGATGGTGGCTGGCCACTTGTCTGCAGGCTGGCGATGGTTAGAAGGTGGCTGGCAACTGCACTGGAAACCTAGTGGCGGGTGCTCATCAACATCTGTACCATCTCAATTCTAGGATTTCGTGAAACAATCTGGTAATAGCTAGTAATAAAAATGTTACTGATATGTCATGGAAAAAATTACTTGGGGCTGGTGAGATGGCTCAATGGGTAAGAGCACCCGACTGCTCTTCCAAAGGTGATAAGTTCAAATCCCAGCATCCACATGGTGGCTCACAACCATCCGTAACGAGATCTGGCGCCCTCTTCTGGAGTATCTGAAGACAGCTACAGTGTGCTTACATATAATAAATAAAATAAACCTTTAAAAAAAATACTTCCATACATTATGACTTTGAAAGCAAAATGAGGACACTCAACTATAATAATGGAAGTCTTATGCTAAAACCTTTGCATCCGTTTGCCTAAATATGCAAATATGTGTGACATTTTTTACCTTTTTGCCTTAAAAAAAAAAGAATATCTCTTATATGTGTGTGTACTACAGGCACACAGGAGCTGCTGGTGAAAGTCAGAAGAGAGCATTAGATCCCCAGGGACTGGAGTGGGAGCCACCATGCGGGTGCCAGGGACTGGGCTCGGTGTTCTACAAGTGCACTAAGTGCCCTGAAGTTTCCATCCTGACAACCTAGTTCTGCTTTTTATGTATTTTCTACTTTTTATTTTTAACACTAAATGTGAATCATTTGGATTAAATGTTGGTTTGGCAAGCTATTAATATCCAAAACTGAAATTGTGTATTCCCTCTGATACTATTAGACAGACACTACAAGTACCTTGGTTTACTCTTGAAAGCAAATTGTAAGAAACGTCTTTATACCTAGGACTAAATTTACTCCCTAGTGGCTCATGTTATCCGAGGCACTGAGGTGAGAAGATCACTAACATATTCCAAAGTGAACACAAGCGCCTCGAGTCATGCTAAAGGCTATCTGGACATAGGAGACAGTGCGTGATTCATTTATGCTGTGTACCAAAACCCAAGGCCAAGAGCTATACTCACATCTTTCAGAAGAAATAGCAGACTTACTTCAGTGGGTAATGGGGAACCTGAATCAAAAAGATAAGTAAAAATATTTTTAGGTGGGTATCCAATTTTCATTTTGTGGTAAATATAAAAATTAATAACTCACAGGTAGATTTGAAGTTTTGTGCTTTACATACAGGGTCATGGCATTTCTGATACCAAACTTCATTTTTCAGATCAACCAGAATCCTTAATGTATAAAGAAAAGAAAGCATTAATGCTCATACTGGATAGAAAGTAAAGTTTAACTATATGCCATGTGCCAGAGATGTGCCTAAGACTTAAAAGATGGGGGAAAATTAAAAAGCTAAAGGAAGAAAATAAGCATGCAAAACCAAAAGAAAACTGGTTGCTAAAAATAACACTCATGGCTGAGGGACCCATGGACAAAAAAGCACCTGTGTGTGCAAGAGCCTCCAGTCCAACCCTCAGCGCCCTCATGAAGACAAACAGAGAGAGGTGGCCAGGCGGCCAGCTCAGTGGGGAGAGCTTGATGCCCAGGCTTGAGGGCAGGAGTTCAGATCCCAGGAAGCCACATAAACACTGGGTGCGGCTGTAACCTCAGTGTGGGAAGGGAGACACAGGGCTGTCCTAGGAACTTGCCTGCCAGCCAGCCAGCCTAAAGGGCTATAGAGGGAGACACTCAATGTCAGTCTGCACATACATGCATGGAAGAAGGCTCCTGCACACACAAATACAGTAAATACAATATACAGGCACACATTTTTGGAAAGGCCCAAGTGGTGGCACACATGGAATCCCAGTGTGGACAGGTAGACCTTTGGGAATCAGTGACCAGCCAGCTCTCTAGTTTGGTGAGCTGTAGGCCCATGACAAACCCTGTGAAAAATCTTTGTCCTCTGACCGCCACATGTGTGTACCTGCCTGCACGCAATACATCAATACATACACTATACAGGACCTCTGAGCAGGGAAACAACAAAACAAGACAGGGACAGACTTCTCGATCCAGAAGTAAAAAAGTAATATCCACTAAAGTAATGTAGGTTCAAAGTGTGTAAGCCAGAGTGGACAGCACTGTAAGGAGGACAGAGGTGAGCAGAGGGTAAGGGGAGTGCACACCCACAACCAGGATGTCTGCACCTCGTTTCCTACCCAAGGGGACTGGTGTGGAAGGAGGTGGGGATGGTGGTAAGATTGTAAGAGTCCGTGGTCAGGGAAGACTGCTCAAAGTATGGTCTTCGGGACACAAAGGGGCCATCAGACTCATGAACTCAGCAGTTGTGGTTGCTGGCACAAATTTGTACAAGACCAAGCTAGTCAGTGTTCAATGATGGAGTGGGAAGAGGTGCATGAGCCCCCTTCCCTAGATGAGGGGTATGGACAGGCTATAGCTTCTGGAAGAGAGAAAAGCCAGTTGTCTTTAAGGATATAGCTCTTGGTAGGTCAACAACCAAAACTCAATGGAAAAGTAGGAAGGTGGAGACTGACCTGGTAGGATTGGGGCAGGAATTGGCATGGCTGTGATTGATTAGAACATGCCATGTGAGGATTAACATGGATAGGAACTCACAGAGACTGAGATAGCATGGGTGTAGCCTGCAGGGACGGCACTAGATGCAATCCTGGAGCTGAAAGGAGACGTGGACACAGCCCCCATCCCTAGTCCAGAGCAGTCTCCAACTGATAACCATTTGCTAATGAAAATTTAGTTTTCATAGCCTATTCCAATGTGTTAGTTTCTATTTTATCATTATATTAGTTATAATCTCTTAAAATCCTGTTTGTTTTCTCTTTTCTTTTTTCCTTTTCTTTTTCCTTTTTTTTTTCTTTTTTTTTTTTTTTTTTTTTTTCCTTTTTTTTTTTTTTTTTTTTTTTTTTTTGATACAGGATTGTGTAGCCCTGGCTGTCCTGGCACTCGCTCTGTAGACCAGGCTGGCCTCAAACTCAGTCATCTGCCAGCCTCTGCCTCCCAAGTGCTGGGATTCAAGGCATGAACCTTTTTATTTTCTGAGACAGGGGTCAATCTGGAATGGAGAGGAGGTGGGGGAAACTGAGAGGAGTAGAGGGAGGCGAACTGTAATCAGGAAATATTTTGGGAGGAAAAAAATCTATTTAGATAGGGGAAAAATACACATTTATGAAAAGAAAAAAATATTGTATGAACTTTTTAAAGAATAAAAATTTTGTAAAGAAATTCTTTTATAAGACTTTGATAAAACAATGTATTCTCTTAGCAATCTACAGATCATGCCAAGAGGTAGTAGTGATCAAGTAACCACGAAAAAAATCAGTTAAAGATGCAGAAAATATGAATAAAACAACATAGATGCAGTTAACAAACTTGGCCTAATAGGCACACACGAAGCAGCTCTTTGTAATCATGTGCAAGTCATTAATAAAGACCGACTGACTCCATGCTAGCTATACTCTGAGCAGGCTCGAGTTTGGAGGCTGGAGAGATGACTTAGTATTAAAGGACTTACTGCTCGTGTATTCATTTTGAAGTACCCACATCAGTTGGCTCACAATTTCCTCTAACTCCAGTTCCAGGGGATCCTGTCTCTGAGGGTACTTGCATACACACAGTGCACATAAACTCACAATTCACAATACACATAAATAAAAATAAATCTTTTTTTAAAGAAGTAAATGCGTGAGTTTGGGCTAGAGAGACAGCTCAGCAGTTAAGAGCACTTGCAGCTCTTACAAAAGACCCAGGTTTGTTGCCAACACCACATGACAACTCACAACTAACTCTAGCTCCTGTATCTGGTACACATACACTTATGCAGGCAAACACTCATAGACATAAAATAAAAATGAGCCAGGCAGTATGGTGGTACATGCCTTTAATCCCAGCACTTGGGAAACAGAGGCAGGCAGATTTCTGAGTTCAAGGCCAGTCTGGTCTACAGAGTGAGTTCCAGGACAGCCAGGGCTACACAGAGAAACCCTGTCCTGAAACCTCACCCCCACCCCCAGCCTCCCCCAGCCTTGAAGCAGGCTGATTCAGACCTTGCTGCCACTGAGAATGAGACCACCTGGGGTGGAGCCTTCTGAGCTAGATGGCTTTATTGTTCTGTCACCTGCCGCTGCTCTCCTCCAAGACCACTGAGAGGCTGAACCTGTCTTCCTGAGATATTCCTGAGATAGCTGAAAACCTGTGGACTTGGCGACCTAAAAGCTCTGACAGATTGGTGCTAACAACTTAGCAACAAAACATCAAGAAGCCTGGCATGGCAGAGGATGGGCTTTCCCTCTATATAAGCACAGACTCTTAGTAAACATTGGGCCTTGATCAGAAATCTGTCTTGGTCTCCTTCTCTCCCCATTCTCTCCTATACAGCTCCAAACTCCCACTCAGGAACTCAGTGTGGCTGCAGGCGGCTACATCCCTCCCCCCCAATAAATAAAAATGAATAACTCTTAAAAGACTTAGTTTATGGAGAACACATTTTCTAACCATAAGGCAAATTTTATAAATAAAAAGTTAGCTAATAGAAACCCATAATTTAGAAATAAAAACATTTCTAAATAACCCACAGCTTGTTGATATAATAAAAATTTAAAATGTGTAGGCCTGAGTACAATTGAAATACTACATTATTATGTGAAAAGCAACAAAAGAGATCTTTACAGGTGTTAGCATCAAGCCACACTTAACTGTGTAACCCTCTACCTGCGTTGCCAAGGCAACCACCTTCAATCCCACAGCCCACCTGGCTCAGTCTCCACCCTCAGTGGTGTGACGTCATTCTCCCTATAAATTGGGAAGACACCCCCTCCTTGTTCTCTTTGTCCTCCTCTTCTTCTCTCTCTTCTCTCCCCCTCTATCTCTTTCTCCTCTTCTCTGCCCCCTCCCCCACCCGCTCAATAAACCTTTCCACGTGGAACCCCCTCGGCCTGGTCTGCTGCCTGGTTATTCGCCCAAACACACTGATATTTTTATCAATAACAGGGAAACTTAATAGTTTTTACAAACTAAGAATGGCTAATGACACCTTGGAAATAATAAGATACAAGATTTGTGAAAAAGCAAAACATGAATAAAAAATTCGCAAGGCTGAAATTCAAAGATTAATTATTGTAAAACTGATAAAAATTAAAGCAGATACAAATATTATTAAGCAGTAAATGAGATACATACTAAAACCAAGATGAAGAATATTTGCCAGGAACTCTGACAATTTTGGAAAAACAGACAAAGCACTAAGTGAAATATGCCAAACTAAGCAAGCTGCCCGACTGAGCAGGAGGAACCTCAGCAGTCATAACTAGTACAATACAGAGCCTCAGGCCCACCGGGCACCGAGCCCAACCACTGAAACATACCGTTTTAATTGCTTGTGTAAACCGAGTTAATCTAGTATATCAAGTATAACACGGAATCAGAGTACTCAACATGGTTTTCACCAAGATCTTCTGATCCTCCCCTCATGTCTAGCACATACAAATTACCTAAGAATTGTGACACTATCTATAAAACACAGCAAAAATTCTCATGACTGAACACTTCATTTTATCCCTGCTCTAGCAACATTCTCATATAATTGAAATTGCTATTTCTGGTTTTTCTTCATATTTTACTTCTCTGTTAGGGAACAATGCCTGACACAGGGCCAGCATTCAGTGAATTCAGGTTCCCCTGGCAGCATGCTTTGTCTAGAAAAAGAAACATCATCTTAACCTGGATTTCCTTCACACTAAGCAGTGCCCTTTTCATATCTGCCCAATTTTACTTCTACCAGGAGTCAAGGGCCAGTGCAGAGGAACAGAGAGGCCGACCTGTCCATCAGCACCGCCTGTCCTGTCTCCTGCCATGTTCTCTCCTGCTCCATCCAATTCATCATCTTTTTAGCTGACACTGTAAGGGTTATTATCAAACAGAAAGCTGGTATGTGCTAGAAGTGATTTAACAACAAAAAGCTTAATATAAAACATCAACCAAATACAGGGTGTAAGTTAATATATCATAAAAATTATTTTGTACTGTCAACATTATTTCTAAAATTATAAACATTTTAAATACATCAGCTAAAGGCATACAATTCACAAATAACAGATATTACTTACATTATATTATTACTCTTGTGGGCTCTTCCAATGTTTTCACACCAGCGATATTTGCATATATCATAAACCAGTAATTCTTCTGGGAAAAAGTAGTTCCAACGCCGAATTCCTAAGATGCAAGGATGCTGCTTAAGGAACCATTGCTCTGCCATGCAAGAGTTAATAAAGAATAACCCTACAGAGTGAGTCCAGGACAGCTCAGGCTGCACAGAGAAACTGTCTTGAAAAACCAAACAGAAAAACAGGAGAGAAAGCCAAGCCTTACCTCCTTTAATGTCATGTTTGTTCACCAAAGAAAGAACAAATTGGTCAACCTCAGGGTACGGGGAGCCCTGGAAGCCTTCAATGGACTCCACTGCAACAGAGAAATATTTATTTTTTTCTTTCTTTTTTTAAATTTTTACTAGTTGTTTTTTTATTTACACTTCAAATTTCCCTTTCCTAGTTTCCCCTCTGAAAACCCCCTATCCTCTCCTCACCTCCCCCTGCTCCTCAACCTACCCACTCCCATTTCCTGGCCCTGGCATTTCCCTACACTGGGGCATAGAACCTTCACAGGACCTAAGGCCTCTGCTCCCATTGATGACCGACTAGGCCATTCTCTGCTACGTATGCAGCTAGAGCCATGTGTTTTCTCTGATTGGTGGTTTAGTCCCAGGGAGCTCTAGAGTTACTGGTTAGTTCATATTGTTGTTCCTCCTAGGGGGCTGCAAACCCCTTCAGCTGCTTGGGTACTTTCTCTAGCTCCTTCATTGGGGACCCTGTGCTCTGTCTAACGGATGACTGTGAGTATCCACTTCTGTATTAGGCACTGGCAAAGCCTCTCAGGAGACAGCTATATCAGATTCCTGTCAGCAAGCTCTTGTTGGCATCTGCCATAGTATCTAGGTTTGGTGGTTGTTTATGGGATGGATCCCCAGGTGGGGCAGTTTCTGGATGTGTTCCTTCAGTCTCTGCTCCAAACTTTGTAACTCCTTCCATGAGTATTTTGCTCCTCCTTCTAAGAAGGATAGAAGTATCCACATTTTGGTCTTCCTTCTTCAAAGAAGTATTTATAAATGAGAACATTTAAATGTTGAAAAGTTAAACATTGATAAAATTACTATTTTGTACCATTGAAGATTCTTCACCCTCTTTTTGCAACTCACCTTACTGTTGCTTCTTGGGCTCTTGCACTGCTTCAAGGAGGTAGTTAAGATTCAAACTTCAACTGGGGCAAGTGTTGGCTAGTTTTTATAAAGGACCTGTTTTGCCTGTTTTTTTCACTCTGACAAGGAGAAAAGCAGACCCTCAGCTCAATGGCTGCACTGGGCTCCTGGCTAGGCCTGGGTGCTACCTCAAGCGGGCCATTCCTGTTTCAGTCTTGATTTCTGCTGTGAAACACAAATGTGGCCACAGCCTTCAGTAGGTGGATGCTGAGGCCAATCTGAGGTCACAAGGATTCCAGACTAAACCAGACCTCTCTGCAGTCTTGTGTGAACAAGGAAAAAATATAAACAACCAAGCTACAGAAATGCCCCAAAACTCTTGGCTAACACAGCAACTGTTACTGCTTTACAAGAATAGCGTCAGCCTCTGTCCAGATGCCTCCTCCAAGGTAAGATTGAGTAAGATAGACAACGGAAACTATTCACCCTCCAGTGAAAATAGACCCAGACTTCCTCACAGACACTCAAGTCACACGAGCCAGCCCAAAGCCTTAAGTTCTTTCCCACCTTCTTACTGAGGTACCCAAAGGCTCCATCACCCAGGAATCATAAACTCAATCTGTGTTTCCTGGAGTCTCTCACTGGAGGGCAGTAAGACTTTTATTTTATATCTAAGAATCTACTGCCATAACTTAGAGTGAACAATTCACAAACTCATTTAGTTTTAATGGCAGGAATATCTAGTTTTCTTTTTTTTTTTTTTGTTTTTTCGAGACAGGGTTTCTCTGTGTAGCTCTGGCTGTCCTGGAACTCACTCTGTAGACCAGGCTGGCCTCGAACTCAGAAATCCGCCTGCCTCTGCCTCCCAAATGCTGGGATTAAAGGCGTGTGCTACCACGCCTAGCTTTAATCTAGTTTTCTTAAAGTCAGTATTTCTCTTAAAATAGTTAAATATATAACTGGAGACATTTTGGAAAAGATTTCAGCATAGAAACGAGAAACATTCCCAGACAATGTCTAGAAATATATCTTAAATAATCAGAGGAAATAAGCAAAGGAAAATATTGCCCACAGTTTTAATAGGCTTGCTATCATATAATTTGTGTCTGTGTTGTTATAGTAGCAGAGAATCTACTAAGTCCAGGGCAAGTGCTCTATCACTAAACTACATCCCCAGCCCCACACTTGGGGTTCTAGAATCTAATTTTTCTCTTATCATCATCAATGGGTGTCTTCCACATTGTCTAAGCCTTACAAATCTTTACAGTTTGGAGTATGTCATCCTGTTTATCTTGTATATTTAGATTGTCTGGAGTTTTCACTAATAGTTTTCACTATTATATTGATATACCAACATATGTAAATAAAAGTATTTATCAGAGAATTTATATAAGAAACTTTAGGGAAAAAAAAAACCTATATGTTCTTCAGTACAGGAATGGGCAATATATGATAGAGACATATGTGTAGTACTTCTGCAGTAAAATGTTAAAGGTTAAATGGGAATCTTCTGTAGCAGTTACCAGTAATTTTTAAAAATACATTGTGTATATGAGTGTGGAGGTCAGAGCCACGTTGTGAGAGTTGGTTCTTGACTTTCATGTAGGCCCTGGGGACCGAGTTTGGGTTGTCAGGCTTGGTGGCATATGCTTTTGCCTGCTTAGCCATCTCATCAAGTCGCCTGTGTTTGATTATGAACAAAGGGTGAATGAGGGGCTGGAGAGATAGTTTAGTGACTACTTCTGGCCTCCATAGGCCTTAGACATGCACATGGTGCACAGACAAACATGCAGTCAAAGCATTTTGATGTGCTTATTTTATATAAAATACACTATTTGTATATTCTTTAAGTCATATAGAATATTTATATATTCCTTGAGAAATATATTTCTAGCACAAAATGAAAATCAGGTATTTTAATTAATAAGCACCTATAATTTTTTATAGTATTCCAACCTGGTTAGAAACCTAGAAGAATTAGTTTTTGTTTTGTTTTGTTTTGTTTTGTTTTGTTTTTTGGTTTTTCGAGACAGGGTTTCTCTGTGTAGCCCTGGCTGTCCTGGAATTCACTTTGTAGACCAGGCTGGCCTCGAACTCAGAAATAAGAATTAGTTTTTATATGACCAGCAGATATGAGTACTTAAAATGTAAGACTTTTAAGGCAAAGTAGGTTTTAGACCCCTCAATTTTAATGTGAAACTGTTTAAAGTTACCTGAAGTGCCAGTACTGTTAAAACACTCAGCCCGCTTTCGTTTAGTCTGAGATGGGTCGCATGTGAGAATTCGCAAAGTGTCTGAAAATCTAAAAAAAAGTGTATAAATAGATAAAGTACACTGTTAGAGTTGAAGTAGCATGACTAGAGATGGGAGATAGCTCCACGCTGCTCCACTGTTATAGCCCGAGCACCAGTCCTACCACATAACATAAGATTATAACTTGCCAATAAAACTGTTTCCTTTAAACAGTCATTTGGGTACTGTTTAAGCTACTTCAGAGTGATCCAAGGACCCTAGGGTACTGAAATGGTTGAAAGTATAGTTCTACTTCCAAACACATAGACCTTTGGACTTTCTGAGAAGAAAAGATAATGGAAGCAGGGGGAGGTGTGACTGAAATTCACACTAATAGCTGGGAGAACAGGCCCTCTGCTCTAGAAGAGTAGTGCCTGGAGTTCACAAGGCTATGCAAAGTGCAGGGGAGCGACCCTTATTTAAGATGAGAACTGCCTACTTCTGTGAGGCTGTACTGAAACTATGCAGGACTCCAGTGGTTTTCAACCTGGGAGTCTCGACCCCATTGAGGACATACAACCCTTTCATAGATATACTGCATATCAGATATTTACATTATGATTCATAACAGTATCAAATTCTAGTTATGAAATAGCAACAAAATATTTTGATGGTTGTGGAACTGTGTTAAAAGGTTGCTGCAGTCAGGTTGAGACCCTCTGAGCACTACAACACTTCCACAGACGTACACTCTGCACCTCCAATGCATGCTGGCCACTGTTTCAGATGTGTTATGTGAATGTTCTAAACTTAATCAACAACCCTGGAAGGTCAGTATTTACACTTTAAAAGTCTTTCAACTCACTTCTGAGGAATAGGGATATATGGGGGGGGGGGCCTCTATCTATCTTCCCACTACACATAGCTTTTCATACAGAAACATACCCTAAACATTAATTAATTAATTGATCTATGTTGAGCCAGGGTTTCTCTGATAGCCCTGGCTGTGATGGCCTCAAAGTCAGAGATCTGCCTGCCTCTGTCTCCAGGGTGCTGGGACTAAAGGCCTGCACCACCACACCCAGTATTATTCCACCAGGGCTACACAGTGAGTCTCTGTCAAAAGCAAACAAACAAGCCCCCAAAACCCCCAAAAATCCCAAACCAAACCAAAACTCCAAAAGAAAAACGTTTGAGGGAGGTAAAAAGAAAAAACAACATAGCAAGTTAATGTGGTTTAGTCCAGTTTTTAACTACTTTTGTTTGTTTTAGGGTTTTGCTTGTGTTTGTTGGTTTTAGGGGGGCAGGGTGATGAAGGTTTACCAGTGAATGTTGATCTTGAACTCCTTGTCTTTGCATGTCCACCTCTCAAGTTCTAGACTTACAGATAGGAATGGGCCTACTAACCAGTTTGATGTAATTGCCAGTCTGGTAAAGGTGGAATTAGTTACTAAAACATAAAAACCTAACCTGCGACAACAGACCTGATAACAAAGCATGCCATTATAGTACAAGCTTATAGCACTAAATGTCTTAGTCACAACTGCTGAGAAACTATTAGCTTGGCAAGTATTTGTGATATGATGTTAAACAGAACAAGTCAGATGACAAAGCCATATGAGTAATGATCCCAATTAAAGCTTATTTTCTGGGGCTTAGTGCAGAGGATCAAATACAGGGCCCTGAGTATTCCAGGCAAGAGCTCTACAGCTGAGCCATACTCAAGGCAGACATAGAAACCAGAACAGTGGGCTACAAACGGTCTAAATATGTATGTGGATATTTGGAAAGAAAATGAGACAGTAGTAATTATACTTTTAAATACAATGTAAATAGTGTTTTTTCTCCTTTATAAAGTAGTGATTTTAGAATAACTAGAAAATACATTACACATAATCATAAAAAGATATAAGAAGGAAACTAAATGGTTAGAAACATTTCTTGCTATTATTTTTCAGATATATAGAGAAGAGACTTTTAAAAACAAACTTTCTTTTTCTTAAGGTAGAATCGATTTAGACATTTACATTTAGCAATATCCAGTGCTAGCTATATTATATATGATAGGTTGACATGATGGTTCTACAGACCTGACGTTGCTCACCAGGGAAGATAGGAAATACTGGTTTTCCTCAGAAATTTCTTTTGACTGTTTTGGAATAAATCTGTTATCTTCAGCAACCTCCAAAGACACACGCTTTCCTATTTTGGATGACTGATACAGTCGAAAGTTTCTGTTTTTTGTATACACTCCTACAACAAAAATAAATTTTAAAAATTAATGCATGTTTCCACAATTTGTTTTATGTCAGCAGATAATATTTTTCTGCAAAATTGCTAGGAAAGATGAGTATTTCCCATGCTGAAAATTAATGTATAAATTAAGATAATCTGACATTAGGATGAAAGAAGGCCACATGCAGTTAGCTAACAATGATTCAGGAGCAGCTATACAAAGGAAAGCAAACAGAAGAAGAGCAAGACAAAGTGCCAGAAATAAAAGTTTTGACTGAGAGCTGCCAAAGAACTGTGACACAAGACCCCAGAGAAAGGGAGGCATCAAGAAAAAACAGAGTGTCTATAACAAGTTTAATGAATTAAATGTAAGAATGCTATCCAGAAAATTGTAAAACACGGCAAGAAATGAGAACACTACATAAATGGGGGAGCCTATCCTCCTGCACCAGTACCAGCCCGGGGAAATGATAGCCAGAGTGAATAACAGAATAGACCAGAGTCTGAAATACTCGAAGTGTACTGCTGAGCTGTGGGGAATGACAGTCACTTCCAACAAACATGCTGGGCGACTGGATAATCAAAGTAAACAATGAATGTCGTCACTCAACAAGCAACAGTCTATTCCAAGTGGATGACAGCACTAAGCATAGGCCAAGCAGGTCCAGACTGGCCTCTCACAACGGATGCAGAGCAGTCGACAGTGCCAGTGCTACTCACCTAGATCCACAAAAAGGCATTTTTCTCCCATGTGATTTTTCACAACTAAAAATGAAAGATCAGGGTCACACTGCTTAGGCAACCCCAGCTTCTCCCAGGCCTCTGAAATCTCTTGTTTTAATGAGGAGGCGTCCTGACCCATTGCCTCTGGGACCTTAGCTTCATCATCCTCGGCAATCAAGTGAAGAGCAGGTTGCAAAATTTTTCTCACAAAATTACCTAAGGATCAAAAGTATAATTTCAGTGTAACTCTTATTTTCTATAGACTATAACAGTGCCTATTTATACAATAGTGCCTTTCCTCAGCTACTGCTACAAACTGTAGCATGTCTCTTCTAACACATCCTCTCATGTGTAATCTTTATCGTCTCAGCTCCTATTGGCATGAGAGGGTGTCAGTTGTAAACACACCATGTTGCCAGGATGGACTTGAGTCCAGCATGCTGTCAGCAGCAATGTCCACTTTCACTGCTACAATGGAGCAGAAGGGCTTCTAGGCAGTGACTGAAGGGCAGACAAGGCAGTCACCAAATGCAGAGACAGGGAAGGAAGCACACCAAGTGTCTGCCACCCCTCCCCCAAAGAGTCAGTAGTTGGCAGAGTCTGATTGGCTTATTCTCTCTCTCCTTCAGCAGCTATGGCATACCCCAAGAACCCTCATTTTAGTAGTCTCAAGGCTGTTGCCAAGCATCTACCACCCTCAAAGGGGTTACAAGGTGAATTATGGCTTTAGATCTAATATCTGGAATTTAAGTAATTCATATAATTTGTACTTCAACATCTGCCCTGAGAGTCTGTTCTACATGCACTGTGAAAAATTGGTGAGATAAATGAACTTCCTTATATTTACATGTACTATTTATATAACAAAATCAAGCATAATTCAACCATTAAGTTGTTTTATATACAATATTGCATATACAAAACAATGTATGAAAACCTTCTCTATGGGCTGGAGAGATGGCTCAGTGGTTAAGAGAACTGACTGCTCTTCTAGACATCCTGAGTTCAGTTCCCAGCAACCTCATGGTGGCTCACAACCATCTGTAATTAGATCTGATGCCCTCTTCTGGTGTGCCTGAAGACAGCTACAGTGTGCTTACATATAATAAATAAATCTTTTTTAAAAATAAAAAATAAAAGCTTTATCATTATAAAAAAGAAAAGAAAACCTTCTCTATAAGTGTAAATTTAGGCTTATTTATCATTTTTTATAACAGAAAGGCTTTATATATGTAAACCCTATACATATAAAGACTTTATATATCTTTAAGTCATAATACACACATGCTTTATAATCAAAATCTTCTTTCTCTAAATAAGATTTTTCTATGCAAAGAAACAAATACAATTTGTTTTGCTTTTCTGAAGCAGGGTTGTGCTATACAGCCCAGGATGTCCCTGAACTTGTGATCATCCTGCGTTAGCCTTCCTAATTCTAGAACTCCAGGTCTGAATCACCATGATGATACATGTTTAGCAATTTTAAAAGAAACTGGAATGGAATACGGCAGCATGTGCATGTTGTTCCATTTCTCAGGAAACAGAAGCAGGCGACAGTGTCAGGTCAGCTCTGCTACATAGCAAGACTGTCTCAAAACAAATAAAATACTGGCTGGAGAGATGGCTCAGCAGTTGAGAGTGCTTCCTGAACTTCCAGAGGACCAGGATTCAGTTCTCAATACCCATGTCAGGCAGCTCACAACTTCTAGGGACTTGACACTTGCTTATGACCTCAGGGGAATCTGCCCTCATGTGGCATAGATTCACACACACTCTCTCTCTCTCTCTCTCTCTCTCTCTCTCTCTCTCTCTCTCTCACACACACACACACACACACACACACACACACACCTTGAAAAAACATTTAAATTTGATTGTTTCTGGAACGAAGGCGAGCAAGTAACCCTGGTTAACAAGATATGGTATATCAAAGACTATGAAATAATATAAACATAAATCGATAAAGCTGACTTCCCTGGAAATGTCTAATTCCATCTACATGGCCCAAGTAACAGGAAGAGTTAGAACAGAACTGCAGAAATGGGTGTGTGGGCAGTACTAAGATAGGCCTTTGACCCTTGGCAGGGAACTAACATGGCAGCATGATGGCACTCCTCCAGCCTGTGCCAGTCTCTTCTCTGATCTGTGGCAGGAGAGTACAGTGCAGAGAATGTTCTCTGATCTTTTCCATTTCACTCAGTTCCTCTTTCTGCAAGGCTACTAACAGGAACTTGAAGTGTTATCAGGAGGAACACCAAGAAAGGGGAAATGAGGTGGAGATGTAGGCTGGTCTGTATGCCCTGAATCTGCATTCTGACTGTAGAGACAGCCTAGGATGACAGCCTATTTGCCCAGTGTGACTGAGTTCTTACCATGGCTATGCTTAGTGACAGTAGAGGCTTTCTTACTCTCGTCTGTATGCTGAAATTCTACCCAATTTCAGACCAAATGTGACCTGCTTTCTGAAGATATCTGTAGCCGAGACTGCTAGTTACTAGCAACTATCTATTCTCCTCCTCTAGCTAGACTGTCAACATTCAGCCTTACAGGGAGCAAATTGTGAGAAGTAAACAGGAATCACAGAAAGGTCTTCCTCAGGACTCTGTTTTCATACTCTGCTCATCATTGGTGCACTCATTCAGCAAATAGTTATTAAATGCCCACTTCTGTTTATTATTGTTAATATTCTAAAGATTATTAATAACAGTATTAATATATGCTAAGCCCTGAAGACAGGAAATAAACAAAGGTCCCCGTAATTATACATTAAGTAGCCAGGGGGTGGTGACACAACCCTTTAATCACAGCACTCAGAGGTAGAAATGCAGATCTCTGAGTTCAAGGCCAGCCTGGTCTACAGAGTGAGTTCCAGGACAGCCAAGGCTATACAGGGAAAAACCAAAAACCAA
Source organism: Mus minutoides (assembly GCA_902729485.2). Lineage (NCBI taxonomy): Eukaryota > Metazoa > Chordata > Mammalia > Rodentia > Muridae > Mus > Mus minutoides. The sequence continues at coordinate 2,589,939 of LR749581.1, forward strand.
AGAAAGCAAGAAAACAAGCAAGCAAGCAAGAAGGCAGGCAGGCAGGCAGGCAGGCAGGCAGGCAGGCAGGCAGGCAGGCAAGCTTAAGGAGAACTAGGCAGATGGCTCCATATATAAGAAAGCATCTGCAGCACCAGCCTGAGTCCCTGAGTTCAGATTCCAAGAAACCATATAAAAAAAGGCCAAGCATGGCTATGCCAACTGTAACTTTGGTACTGGAGAGAAGAATCAGGCTGCTGAGTCACAGTGAGACACAGTTCCCACCCCTAGAACAGGGCTAGTGAGGTGTAGGCAAACACGAGGGTTAGTGGTTGCTGGGTGTGAAGCTTATTTGTATAATAATGTAGATAATTTACTTTATGTTCCTTCTTCAGGGGATGTTCTCTCTTCCAAGGTTAATGACTCCATGATAATTAGAAGTAGCACAAGCCAGGAGGTGAGGATGTGTCTAATGTCCTCAAAATGGTACAGGCTGTGACCTTCAGGTGGGAAAGAACTCTGAAAACATAAGTTCAAGAATGTATAATTTCGGGCTGGAGAGATGGCTCAGTGGTTAAGAGCACTGACTGCTCTTTCAGAGGTCCTGCGTTCAATTCCCAGCAACTACATGGTAGTTCACAACTATCTGTAATGGGATCTGATGCCCTCTTCTGGTGTGTCTGAAGAGATCAATGGTGTACTAATATACATAAAATAAAATAATTAAATCTTTAAAAATGCATAATTTCTCAACTATGCAAAATAGAAGGATACAATATGAATTTTATGAGGGGCTTCCTGGGCCTAAAAGAATAGAGGCAGCTGCACTATGAGTCAGCTTGTCAGAAAGATATTAAGGAAGGAGATAAACAGATTTTGGGAGTGGTTATTACAGGGTAAGATCCCACCCAGCTAAGTTTATTCTTTATGTTTACAAAAGGAGGCAAATTTCTGAGTTCAAGGTCAGCCAGGGACAGAGCAAGTTTAGGCCCAGGCTTGGTGGAAATGGTGATCTCAGAGTGAGATCCCACACAGCTAGCTTATTGTCTATGCTTACAAAGGCAGAGGGATCTCTGAGTTCATTTGCTGTCTTTTCTAAAAAATCAAGAAGTAAAGGTCAGAAAATGCTGATTCATGGGATAATCTGAAGGGAACCTGGGGTGGATGATTGAACTGATTATAAATAAAAGACTGGGCTTTGATCTGCAGGAGCTGCTATCTATGCAGCTGTCTGGAGAGCCAGATTTAGCAGAGCACAGAGTTGTCAGTTTGCACCCAAGACTGACTTCAAGTTATTTCTTTCTCCACTCACAAACACCCCTTCCTTAGGACCCCAACCAAGCCAAGGCTGGTGCTTGGCATCTGGCAGATACCAGGGCCTTGCTAGCCAGCCAGCCTAGCTGAAATGGCAATGTTCAGGTTAAGAAGAGAGTCTGTCTTAAAACAATAAGGTGGGGAAGTAACTGAGGAAGGTATCCTCATGCCACCTCTGGCCTGCACACATATGTGGACATATGTTTACACCCCAACCTGCATGCACGCACGCACGAACTCGTGTGCATGCACACACACACAGAGACACATACACACACTGCATATGCATGCATGCATGCACAAGCACACTATATAGAATAGCAATAAAAAACAAACAAACCAGGAAACCACCCTAGGAAGTGATAAGTGCTTTCATATCATAGCACTGGACACTGCAACCCAGAAGAGTACCAGCCTTTTAAATGTCAGGGTTAGAGTGACAGAACAGCCTCTCAGCTGACCTTCAAGGTCAGTCTTGATAGACCATCTGAACTGGAGCTCAGATAGCAACAGAAAGTAAAGAGGTCCAAGCATTAGAGAAACACACCTTGGTGGGAACTAAGTTAAGGATGGAGTGGAGGGGTGAGGTTAGAACCCAGTGAGCCTCACTGTGCAAGTTAAAGTGGGTGCACTTGTCCCTAGGGCAAAGAATGACCCCCGAAGTTTGAGGCACATTGCTCTTGCTAGCTGACTAAACAAGTGGAAAGATCTACAGTGGTCGAAGATCACACATGTAATCTGGACAGTGATAACTGGTACTACATACATATATACACATGCTCACATGCATGTATGTGCACATACTTGCCTGCACATACACACACACACAGAGAGAGAGAAAGCTTGGACTGTCTCATGTACTTGTGCCTATCATGGACACATCCACCCTCCTGACTTTTTTTTTTTTTTTTTTTTTTTTGCTGGGGACTGACACTAACAGACAGGAGCAGGAACAAGTACTTAGGGAAAGATAAGGAACTTGGGAAGTGTTGAGGTGAAATGTCTGAGTGGAAGTACTAGTGGGAAGTTACAGGAATCTGGTGTCTGGAACAATCTAGGCTAATAGAGCATCAGCAGTAATGATAATCGAAGCCATGGATGATGATGGTAAAGTGAATACAGACAGGCTCAAGCATCGAGCTGCAGCTACTAACATATAAGGAGGAGAGGACAGAAGCCAACAGTGGGGAGATGAGAGCAGCGCTAGCTCACTGTGACCCGGCACTTCTCTACTCCAGTACTTGGCTTCAGAGCTCAGGCCAGTCCCTCAATGACTAAGCTCACACCTTTAATTCTAGCTGACTATGAAGCTACAAGGCAGTTGAAGATCTGAAACTTGATTGCCTGTTACAAGGATGTGAGCCAACACTCCTTAAGCCTAAGGCTCTGGTGAGCACCAGGGATTCTAGCCTTTCTTTTGACCTGAGATTTAGGCGTTCCCAGTTGGCCTATTTTCATCTTCTCTGGACTGATTTCCAGGCCTTCATCTGTCTACGGCAATTACTCTGCTTACATTTTCAGGTTTGTGCACCCAGATGTTACTGCAGTTCTAAAGTTCTTCCTGGGATTAAAAACCCTTCATGATATGACCAGGGCCCAAGGCCACAAACTAAGGCTTATTTAAGGCTGAAGCAAAGGTCAGAAGTACAGATATTCGGCATCACAGATAAGGCCTCTTATGACTTCTCCATAAAGCTGAAATGAAACCAGTATCAGGACATTCATAGTCATCCCAATGTGTATGATAAGAGGCACTAATACCACTGATATCCTTAGTAGGTGAAACTACCTGATCTAGACAGGGTAAGAGCTTAGGGCACTCAAGAAAACACACTTCATCTTTTTAGAATAGGCAAGCAATCATAAAGGCTATGAAATACCTAGAAAATTTCAAGAGAAGTAGGAAAATACATGTTTTGAATATAACTAGAATCTTTTAAAGGTACTTACCAACATGACTGTTATCTTTAAATGCCACATTGTGGAGCTGAAATATTAGGTGTCGGCTAAATTTCTCTTCAGTGCTGGAATCCAGGTTGAAAACATCTTCGGCTGAGCATTGAACATTGTAAAACTCCTCAAGTGCTTTACAAACATGCTAAAAACAAGCATATGTAAATAATGTATGGTTTATGTTTTGTATTTCTGTCACCAGTACAAATATACAAATACCTTGTTACAAAAGAGATGAGTTATCGCCAGGATATTTACAATACAGCAGCATTACCAATTTACTCTTAAGTTTAAACACATCATTTAAAATTACTACATAAATTCATATAAAAAAATTGTCCGTAGGGCCAGAAAGATGGTTTGGGAGTTAAGAGCACTGCCTACTACCCCAGAAGTCCCACATGGCAGCTCACAACAATGTGTAACTCCATTCCAGGAATTCCAGTAGCCTCGTCTATCTACAAACATGCGTGCAGACAAAACATCCATACACATAAAATTCTGAAAATAATAATTAAAAATAGCATTACTCTTAGGGCTAGAAAGATAGCCCAGTAGTTAAAAGCACCGGCTACTCTTTCAGAGAACCAAGGTTTGATTCTCAGCAGCTATAAGGTAGTTCACCAACTGTATGTAACTCCAGTTCCAGGGAATCCAATTCCATCTTCTGGCCTTTGTAGGCACCAGGTTAAAATAAGGTACATAGACATACATGTAGGCAAAACTTCCAAATGCATTTAAAAAAAAATCATCGTCTCTCAGGACTGAAGAAGACTCCTAAAAGTCAAAAGTCAAGCACTTTATATACTAACCTTCTCTAAAACCATAACAAAAAGCAGCTTTTTACGTTCCTCCTAAAACACTAGCTTCTCTTAGGGTTTCTACTGTGGTAAAACATCATGACCAAAAACAACTCAGGGATGAAAGGGTTTATCCAGCTTATGGCTTGTAGTACATCATGCAAGGAAGTCGAGGCAGGAACTGATGCAGGAGGAACAGAATGCTGCCACTGGCTTACTCCTCACGGCTTGCTCTCATACTATCCAGGACCACCTGCTCACAGGTGGCAGGCCCCCACAGGGAACTGGGCCCATGCACATCCATCACTAAAGCAAGGAAATGGCCCACAGGCTCTCCCAAATCTCAAATTAAATTCTTTCCCCAAATAACTCTGGCTTGTGTCCAGCTGACAAAACGCTAGTGAGCATAGTAGCTTAAAGTTACAGTTTCTAGTTCTAGTTCTTTTATAACTTTCATTCTTAGAAAATCTCTCATTCCTTTTGAATCTAAATCTATGTCTAAGAATACAGCCTGAGAGCACATGGCTCGGGAGCTCAAGATTTGCTTTGAGAGAACACTAAGTCTGAGTTTTGGCTCTGCTCAGATCTATTCCTAGCATTCCTCAGCTGTGAGGCAGGAATAGGAAGTATCATCCAACTTTTAATGAGAAAATAAGACTAAGGAGTTAGCACCGTGCTTCACATGGGTAACCACTTAAAGTATTTCCTATGGAGCATCAAGACAAATGGCTTCTCTCTGTTGCTGTCAATCTTCTCATCCGCAAAATGAAGCACTCGATACCACGTGAGGATACATGGAAAAAGCAGAAATGTTTCTGAAGGTTTGCCAATCACATAAATATCTAATAGTTTTACAATAATCCCACCTGCTACCAATGTTTTCATATTACTAGATTTCCACCATCTGACCTCACCTCTCTTTAGTAAAATCTCATGTTCTTAGCAGCCTCCCTCAGTGTCAAATTACTCCTAGACATCTCTTTGAAGCACTTACATAGCTGCAGTTTAACACTGATTTATATCATTATTTTCATATCTGTTTCCTTTGTATTACAGACAGGGAGCATGTGCTGACCCGCCCCATTTTCTACTAATGTAGTCAAAGCAGTGCAAGCAAACTTGGACAATATAAATAAGGCAATAATTTGGGAAAAATAAAGCACTTCATTTTTAATACAACAGAATCACACTGAATATTACATGAGCAATAGGCAAGTTTCCATCTTGTTTAAGATGGGTTTTGGTCATTTATTTTTATGCTCCTGTTTGGTTTCTCTTTTTTTTTTTTTTTTTTTTCTTTCGAGACAGGGTTTCTCTGTGTAGCCCTGGCTGTCCTGGAACTCACTCTGTAGACCAGGCTGGCCTCGAACTCAGAAATCCACCTGCCTCTGCCTCCCAAGTGCTGGGATTAAAGGCGTGCGCCACTACGCCTGGCTTGTTTTTTGTTTGTGTGTTTGTTTGTTTCTGTTTTTTAAGACAGGGTCTCTCTGTGTAGCTATGGCTATCCTAGGACTTGCTCTGTAGACCAGGCTAACCTTGAACTCAGAGATCCATTTGCCTCTGCCTCAAGTGTTGGGATTAAAGTTATGCCATGGCCTGGTCTTGTTTAAGCTACTTAAATGTTAGATTTTTTTCCCCCTATGGCAGCTAAGTCAATCCTAATTTATTATTCTTTCATTTCTATAGCCCATGTAAAGAGCCTGACACTCACTAGATGCTGAAGAGCTTTTGGTATTTGAATAGAATTCTGTGCTTTGAAGTTACAGAGAATACACTTAGTAGCTCTTTAGTTTTAGTAATCAACCATTCCCAAATTATATTTCCCAAGTTAAACTGTAAACAGAATTATAGTTATTTATGCAACTACACTATAGAACTTGGAGGTTAAAAACATGTAATTACTTAAGCAGTCTGCATTAATGACAAAATGCATTAGCACCAGAATCCATCCTAATTGGTAGGAGTGGCTTTGCTGATATGTATCAGTACCCAAAGGTATCAACAGTATAGTTAGTTATTATTAAAATGTTATTTATTAACTGTCTGTTAATTTAAAGACAAGAAATAATCAAATTTGTTGGGTGTGGTGGTGCTCACCTGTAATCTAAGCACTTAATTGGGAGATAGAGGCAGAAGGATCCGAGGTTCAGGGTTTTCCACCGCTACATAGTGAGTTGGAAGCCATTTGGGCAACATGTAACCTTGCTTTGGCCAGCAAAATGGCTCAGTGAATAAAGGCACCTGGTGGCACCCGTTTGACACCCCAGACCTACATGGTGGAATGAAGTCCAGCAAGTTCTCTTCTCACATCCACATGTGAACCATGACACATGCATGTCAAAACCCAAAAACAAATAACACTTGTTTAAAAGTATAAAAAGGAAACAACAAATAGCTGACCTAAGTGAAGCCTTATCAGACTCAAAGTGTATTCACTAGACTATAATAGTTACATGCAAAGAAACCAAGGTTTCAATATAATTATTAACTTATATTAAAACAATACTAATACGAACTGCACTATCAACTAGTACACATGTTAAATAAAATTGTTTTGCAATTTTGAAGTTAGATTTCTACAATGGTCTCCACATTTTCCTGATATAAATTGGTTCTTCAGTGTTTTATAGATAAGATATAATAAATTAAAAAAGAAAAATTTACACTTAGACAACCTTTCCATGTGTTTACTAAATCTGTTACAGAGTGTTGTAGCCTGGTGTTTGTTACATTAGAGATATTTCTACGCTGTAATACATTGTAGTACTTTAATAGGACCAATATGTTTAAGCAGCAATGAAAAAACTCTGAATCTTAGATCTCTGTAACCCATCTGTGTAAGAAATCCTATCTTAGACTGCTGAACTATATCACATGCCAGACAAAGTCAATACTGATGACTTATGACACGCATAAAGTCAAAAACAAAGTCAGAGGCTTACGCCTGTAATTACAACACGCAGAGTCCAAGTGTGCAGGATAGCCTCATATGTCAGGACATAAAAGCCCACAGCAGTGTTAACAACAAAACCCACACAATTACCAACTACAGTGAGACAAGGCATCGGACTTACTTGACTGTTAAATGGCTATTTTAAGAAGAGTACAACTTTTTTAGTTTGGAGAAATAAGGAGGATTTCACATATATTCATTTCGCTTCAAAGCCAGAAGAATTTACAAATATCTTTCAATTAAACTTAAAGTCAAAAATGCAAAGATCTAACAAAATCAGCAGACATTCTTTACAAGAACATTTGAATTTACATATATTTTCATGTTACAAAATTACTTTTCATAACATTATCTTATGGTTAACATTCAAATGAAAAAATGTTAAAACCAACTCTGAGGCCAGACGGGCACTGCAACTTTCATACAATTCATGCAAAACAATATTAAGTTTTTAAAAAACAGAGGGCAATGTGTAAGTGCCCTAATATAATTCTTTTTTTTTTAATTGACACAGTTAAATAAAAAGGTAAACATTAGCACTACACGCTTTTCTTTTAGATGAAACAGATGTAACTATTTGGATTCCAGGTTCGCTCAGTTTTTATCTGTAAGATTCACGTAGATACAGGTTTCTTCTAGACTTAAACTTTTCATCCATGAAAACACAGATATGATTTCCAAAATTCACACCAGTTCAAACATTGTGATACTTACTTTTGTCAAAATTTCCCTGAGTTTCATCTCATTGTCCATTTTTAAGAGTGAAATTTGTTTTACCTCACTTTTGCCACAGGTAAATATTTATACTGGAAGTCAGAGAATTAAAACAGTTCAAAAATAGAAAACTCTCATTCATCTAGTTTATACTAGCTATAGTAATATTTTAATTGAATTGAATTTTCACTATGTTTCATATTTACTCACAGAAACAATGTTCTCAAAATGAAGATAGCAAGAAAAAGTAGAAGTCTGGAAGCTGTGTGACACAGGAGAGCCAGTGAGTGACAGAAGGATGTAGGAGAAGAACTTACCTGTATGAGCAATGCAACCATCTTCTTCCCATCAGCTCCTGGGTTGGCCAGTTTGTTAAATTCTAAATCAAAATAAAGCTTGCACACAGCATTCTCAGGAATAACTTCATAGCAGTGCAAGAGGTTTTTCCTAAATTGAATAATACAAGTGTTAGATGTATACCTTACATGGCACATTGTTTTTTTTTTGTTGTTGTTGTTTTTGTTTTGTTTTGTTTGTTTTTTCAAGACATGGTTTCTCTGTATAGCTCTGGCTGTCCTGGAACTCACTTTTGTAGACCAGGCTGGCCTCGAACTCAGAAATCCACCTGCCTCTGCCTTCCGAGTGCTGGGATCAAAGGCGTTGCCGCCCCCCCCCCCCCCCAGTAGCACATTGTTTTTAACTTATTATTGGCAGGCAGTAGAGGAGAGGGCACTGGGGTGTGACAGTCAGGGGACAGCTTGCCTCTTCCTTCACCAGGGGTTCTAATCAGTGAACCTAGATTGTCAGACTAGCACAGCGAGCACCTGCTCTAACTGAGCCACTTCACTAGATCATATAGCTCAAAACTTTTAAAACATGGGCTTGGATAGTCCTGTACTCAAGATCAGTGACCACTGTGCTTTATATATGTATAACTATGAATTAATAAACTGATTATGACAGTGTGCTATCAGTAAGTCTGTGGCTCATAGTATTAGAGAGTCTCTGACAAAATGATGTTAACAATTGCATTCAGAAAATTATTTAACTGGAAAATAAGGTCAATGTTACAGTGCTATCTATATATTCACAAATGTCTTGATATTGTATAACATCTCCATTTTTGTTTTTGCTGTCACTGCAAAACAATGATTACTTAAGAAAGTAATAATTTCTCAAACTGTTATCCTAGGATCATACACACACACACACACACACACTTAAGAATCCATGAATCTTCTGTTGGAATTTTTTAATTCTCTATTTACACTATGAAGATACATTTAAGTGTTTTAAAAAAAAGAAATTCTGTCTTGAGAAACCTTCACCCAGCCCTTTTAGATGTGTGAATTGTCCTCTTCCTAACGTAAGTCTCTCTAATAACTGTCCACCTTCTGCAGGCATGAGAGAAATGACTGTGACACAGGTAAGTAAGAGCATGAGCTGACGAATGTGCAAACGCATAAAGCTCAGGTGGCATTCTAGATAAATAAAAGCTCTGTAGTAAGTTTAAAAAGGAAAAGTGGGAGTTGGAAAGATGGTTCACTGATTAAAAGTGTGCACTGCTCTTCCAGAAGTCCTGCGTTCAGTTCTGGCACCTGTGGCAGGTGCCTGTAACTCCAGCTCCAGGAGATCCGACATCCTCTTCTGGCCTCCTCAACACCTGCATGCATGCACACATGCGGTACTCACACATACACAAAAATGAAAATAAAATAAAACAAATTGGATGTGTTAAAAAGGAAAAGTGACGGAGTACACCCTCTTGTGGCAGGCAGTGCCTGTAGGTATCACCATGTGCATTCTGACACACTGCATTTACAGTCCAAGATGAGATTTAGTTTCAATAAAACACCATCTGTCACATTATATTAAGAACCTTCACGGGCCAGTTGTGGTGATGCATGCCTTTAATTCCAGCACTCAGAGGCAAAGGCAGGTGGGTATCTGTGATTTCAAGGCTAGCCTAAATCTACAGGATGAATCTCAGTATAGCCAGGGCTATAGAGAGGAACTATGTATCTGGGGGGTGGGGGTAAGGCCCTCCGACTGGTGTCCAGGTATAGTAGCATAACTAAATCCAGTTTTGTAACTGAAGTTACTTAAACAACATTATAATGAAAGTACGGTAGGACATATATATTGATTCATTCCCCTTTCTATGGATAACTCAGGTCTTAGAAATAGGTAAATATAAGTTATATTAAATATATGTATTACCTTGAAACATATATCTGCTTTCTAATATCACTATTTTAGACCTGAAGAAAATATAGCCCAGTTGAGAAAATATGGCACTTCAATTTCTGGTTACAGCATTAAAATTCTTGGTTTCTGTCCCACATGCGTCCTTGTATTGACTTAAAGGAAGGCATTCCTTTATTATATAGTTAATAAGGTAAGTGTTCATTAATAACAGTAAAGTTTAATATTTTCTTGCAAGACACAAAGTTCACAAAATGTTCCATAATACACAAATGTGTGATCCCGCTCCCGGCATAACTTATTGAGGGTTGCAGGTGGCAAGATAGCTCAGTGGGTAAAGGCACTTAACCATCAAACCTGATGACCGGAGTCTGATCCCTAGGACCCACATGGTGGAAGATGAGAAATAAACTCCCCCAAACTGTCTTCTAACCTCTACGTGTGTGCTAATGGTACATGTATGTCCATGTGCACACATATATGAACACATGCACATACACTTACATAGAAGCAAAATAAATAACTGCAAAAAAACCTTTAAAAGTGTGAGTATGTATGCAGGGCATGGTGTTGTACACCTTTAATGTCAGCATCAGGAGAGGGTGATGAGCTCTGTGATTAACTCCCTCTGTGAATTCAAACCTGGTCAACACACTGAGTTCCAGGCCAGCCAGAGCTGCATAGTGAGATCTTATAAGAATGTCAAATATAGGGCTGGGCGTGGTGGCGCACGCCTTTATCCCAGCACTCGGGAGGCAGAGGCAGGCGGATTTCTGAGTTCGAGGCCAGCCTGGTCTACAAAGTGAGTTCCAGGACAGCCAGGGCTACACAGAGAAACCTTGTCTTGAAAAAACCAACCCCCCCGCCCCCCCCAAAAAAAGAATGTCAGGAACCTCTGTTGTCAATGATTACTAGAATGATTACTAGAAAGATAAAGTTGTCTATCATTAGCTTCTGTGACTACTGCAACCACCTCTTTCACAAAGGAACTTTAGAATTCAATTCTAATAGTGAAAGAACAATGTGCTGACTAGTTTTATGTCAAGTTGATACAGCTATAGCCATCTCAAAGGAGGGAACCTCAACTGAGAAAATGCCTCCAGAAGATTGGGCTATAAGCAGACAAGCCTGTAGGGCATTTTCTTAATTAGTGATCAGCTGGGGAAGGCCACCCTGTGATGGTGGTCTGTAAGACAGCAGGCTGAGCAAGCTATAAGGACTAAGCCAGTAAGCAGCACCCTTCCATGGCATCTGCATCAGCTCCTGCCTTCAGGTTCCTGCCTTATTTGACTTCCTATTCTGACTTCCTCCAATGAAGAACAGTAATGTGGAAGAGTAAGCTGAATAAACCCTTTCTTCCTCAACTTGCTTTGGTTACAATAGTAACCCTAAGGCAAATAACCCTGTGGCCATGAACTGTGGATATTAGTTCAGCATAATTCAATTTCAACAAAAAAGGAAACACAACTTTAATGAGCTACTCTGAGCTGGGCGTGGTGGCGCACGCCTTTGATCCCAGCACTCGGGAGGCAGAGGCAGGCGCATTTCTGAGTTCGAGGCCAGCCTGGTCTACAAAGTGAGTTCCAGGACAGCCAGGGCTATACAGAGAAACCCTGTCTCAAAAAACCAAAATAAATAAATAAATAAATAAATAAATAATGAAATACTCTGCTACTTACCGGGTCTTATAGTAAAACCAAAGTTGAGCATAGGATGTTACAAGGTAAATACGTTGTCCATTTCCTATTTTGCACTCCAAAGCAAATACGTGAACACTCTATAAAATTTAAAATAATTTTTGAAAAAGTAACAACATGAAAATCTAAATTGAACTGTAACTAAAAAATATTCATGAAGAACTTTGTCACTCAATATAGCAAAATTTAGAATACGAACAATTATATTAATAAAAACAAGACAGTCACCAGACTCATGCGATCTCAAATCTTTATATATTGAAAATTCCTTTAGATTTATTTCTTTTATTTCATGTATATAAATATTTTGTATTTCTGTACATCTGTCTGTCTGTATGTATGTATACTAAATGTGTGCCTGGTACCCAGAGAGGTCAGAAGAGAGCACTGGATTCCCTGGAACTGGAGTTACATATGGATGGTTGCAAGCTATCATTTGGGAATCAAACTTAGGTCCTCTGCAAGAGAAACATGTGCTATTAACCCTGAACCATCTTTCTAGTCCCTAAAAATCTATATTTTTAAAATAATTATTTATATTTTGGATCAATGGCTAAAAGCACTGGATGCTCTTTCCAGAGGATTCAGGTTCAATTCCTGGCACCCACAGGCAGCTGTTCAGCTTATAACTGTCTGTACCTCCAGCTGCAGGAGCTCTAACAGTCCCTTCTGTCCTCTACCAGTGTGCATGTTCTCGGTAAGGATGAGGCCCATTAAGCACTTCCTCTCATCTGCTTAGTGTGTTAGGGATAGGCTCATCCTACCTCCCAGCAGGTTGCCCTCCAACGTTGTTACACATTCCACATTTTTAAAAGTAAGTGGGACCAGAAATGTCATTCTTTGGCTGGAGAGATGGCTCTGTGGTTAAGATAACTTGCTGCTTTTGCAAAGGCCCCAGGTTCAGGTCCTAGCACCCACATGGTACCTCACAACCATGTGTGAAGTTCACATCCAGTTCCAGGAGATCTGACACCCTCTTCTAAACTCCATGGGCATGCCATATATATGGTGCACATACATACACACAGAAAAAACACTTATACACATAAGATACAATAAAACTAAAAAAGAAATGCCATTATTTTTCACTACTAAAATAAATGTAGTGGTTAATGAATTCAAAGGGATGTTTTTCTAAGTGATATGCAATCAAGACTACTACTGCATTTTCTTTGTCAGGTATCTCATCTGAAATGAGAGCAAATGCTTTTTTTTTTTTTTTTTTTTTTTTTGGTTTTTCGAGACAGGGTTTCTCTGTATAGCCCTGGCTGTCCTGGAACTCACTTTATAGACCAGGCTGGCCTCGAACTCAGAAATGCGCCTGACTCTGCCTCCCGAGTGCTGGGATTAAAAGTGTGCGCCACCACGCCGGGCTGCAAATGCATTTTTTTAAACCTCAAGTGTTACTTAAAATTAAAAAATAAAGACAAGAGCCTGGCATGGTGGCGCACGCCTTTAATCCCAGCACTCAGGAGGCACAGGCAGGCGCATTTCTGAGTTCGAGGCCAGCCTGGTCTATAAAGTGAGTTCCAGGACAGCCAGGGCTAAACAAAGAAACCCTGTCTCAAAAAAACCAAAAAAAAAAAAAAAAAGACAAAGCAATCACCTCTTTACAGCTTTTAACAAAATTAAAAGCTTGATTCTGACGGTGAAATAGCTTCCAAATGGAGGATGGTTCTTCTGGCTTGGCCAGTCTTGGTCTGTACACAGAAGACAATGGCTTCTTCTCGTAGTGAGATGCCCGCTCTTCAATCTGCTTCACCCTCTCCTCCCATTTCCTCATCGTTGCTTCATAAGTATGGAGAGAAGAAATGCAACCTCAGAAACCGTTCCGTCAATCACTACTAAACAAATGAAAATGTTAAGTGACCCACTCAGAATACACTCTGTCCAGCGCCTACCCTGTCCAGCGGGAATAAGACACTAGACAAACAGGTTTCTTCTCCAGGCGGTTTACTCAGGAACCTGATGCACTTACAGCTTAAAATGGCAAACGGCAAATGGCAATGCAGAATGGCCCTGCATGCAGTTATAGAATGAGAATGATGCAATGGCAGAATGGGGGCCGAGAAGAGTGAAGCAGCAGAGTGGAGTGGTAGAATGGAATGGGGGCCCCCCCGAGCCCACCCAGGAGCAGCTACTTAAACTCTGTCCTGGCCAATCACCGAGCTGCCCCATGGTTCTCGCTCATACACCAGGTGGTCTCGGGCACAAGATCAAACAACAGCTGACACAGCCTAATGCCAATTAAGAGTTGTTTATGCCAGTACAACTGAGGCGGTCTGTGACGTCTTTAAGAGGCGGTTGGATGGCTCCCTACAACACTCTGCCTGGTATAATTTCAAAATGTCTGGTTTCCTGACATTTTTTTGCCTTACACATTCTTTATACAAAGTTTCACCGCAGAACAAGAGTATGGCTGGACATCAGAAATCCTTAGATCCTAGCTCTTCCCTCTAATAGCCTTATGACCACAGAGAGATTAATGAAGCTCTGTGAAATCTTGGCTCAATCAACGTCAAAATGAGAATCAACAGAGTCTTCAAGTTCTATGTAGAGGGCAAAAAGGCTTTGTGCACAGAGATAAGCACAGGAGAATCCAGGAAAGTTAAACACACAGCTGACCTCTTCAGTGGAATGAGGTGTGTTGCTGCTCTTCCTGAAATGCCAAGAATGATGTAGTTTTACAACCTGGTGATCCTTTGCTGTCTGAAGAGACAGGCTCTGTCCATCTTCCAGACTTGTATTTATTTCTCCCAGACCCTTTCCCCTTAAAACTTTGAGTATTGATTTTAGGCCATAAGACCCATTCCTATAAGTGTTGTCACTTGTGCTTTACAACAGCCTAAGAGACTTCTAGGTTAAGGCCAGGACAATCCTGACACCACAGGCATTATGCTTACTAAACCCTATATCTTCAGAACTATTTATAACTGAGCCCATTTTGTGAAAGAAGCCAGACATTTTGCAAAGAATCTCAATGTAAACCTGTCTTCAATTGTTGTATACTTGGGACTGAGTTAATTCTTATCTACTTTTTCCAAAACTGTGCTGTGCTTAAATATGGCCAAAGAAAAATGATCTGGGCCAGACTCTAGAAGTCCTGCTCCATGATTGGTTTTCCCCTGCTCTCTGTAAAGCTTGCAGGGGAATCACCACTGTTTATACAGGGCCTGAGATTAGATATATGAAAATGTCTTATGAATTATAAAGGCCCATGTAGATGCTTTCAGTATCATTATGACTTTCAACACAGCCAACCTATCAACCTGATGCCTACTATCGTGGACCCTGCTCCTAGGTTATCACTTCTCAGTGTTCACTTCAGGTCTAGGCGTCACGGAAGCTTGGCTCCCTTTCTGTTTCTGTTCTCCTGCTCTAAGCATAGCTTCACTCGTTCCACTATGAACTGTGTATTTTGCTCCCTTTCCTAGCAGGAGATGCCATTTAAGCTTAACTACACATTGATCCTGGGCCTGACCACGAGCCTTGCTTGGGCCAAGGTCACACTGACAAACCTAAGATCAGGTGCTTCTCCATCAGACTTAGTTGTGTTGGAGTCCTGTACTGAGACTGCTGTGCCATAAATCTAGGAAGGGGGATAGACGACCATCGTACTTACATATCTGAGGCTGAAAGGCCACATGAAGAAGGCATCCCAGCCAAAGCCAGTCAGATACATGAGTTAGGACATTTCAGATCACACATCATTAAAACAGGATGAATTCGGGACAGATTCCAGAACTGCCTAGCTTAACTAAAGGACCACTTAAAAATATATATTTTTTTAAATTAGTAATTTTTTGCACTTGTTTGTACACAAAATTGGATCAGTGTGGTCCTTTGTCAATATTATCTATGCTATAATCTACTCACTCGGAAAACATACACATTTGTTTTTAAGTGAAATAACAAAAATATACTAAAGCATTTAGGAGCAAATTATTATTTACCTATATTAATGCCTTTGTCTTCAATTTTAGCAGAATTCTTTGAACCGACATAATCTCATTAGCAAATACCATATTCCCTGAAAAGGAAAACAAAATTGCCTAAGAAAATTGATCTAGAGCCCTCCAATATTAGGTTTCCTTTAATTTGATTCACATGAAGATACAAATCTGCTATATCTCAAGAAAACTATTTGAATTTATTCTATGCAATTTATTATGTTACCATAAAACAACAAACAGAACACAATTATATCTCAATCATAGACTCAAAACAATAACTAAGAATGGTGTGTACATGCTCACATTTAGTGAAACTAAAATCTCTCTCTCTCTCTCTCTCTCTCTCTCTCACACACACACACACACACACACGTTATAAAACAACCTGATATGACTGCAGGAACATGCAACCCATGCAAGCCATGGCGTCATAATGCAAAGCTGGCTGAGGCTGCACTGCTGAGGAAACCAGAGGGGAAAGCAATGCTTAGCATCCCTGGATTATCTTCAGTTAGAATTAGGTGACAGCTGGAGCATCAGACAACAACTGGGGCTTGGACTGTGTGAGCAGGAGAGCTGAATAACAAAAGCAAAGAAAATGGAGGGGAAAGCATCTGGCCTCCTGTCTTGGGACTATCATATTCCCCATCCCGAGTCTCTGGGAGAATATGACACCATATTAGAAATACTTTTAATTCCTGGTGTGGAACGAGTACAGTTGTTCTCTTAAATAATTTTATGCCAAAGCTGCTTTTCCACCTTGTCTATTTTTGGTAATGATTTACAAGTTCCAAAGGAAAACATTTGTACTAGTTTAAAGCAAAGGCTGAAGGAACTCTACCACCCATTTCTGCACCAAAGCAGTATTTAATCACGCTGGCTTGATACAATCCTACAGCTGGAAGTGCTGGAGTTACAACAGAGGATTAGTCATCTGACAGTAATTAGTGGGAGAAGGGAAATCGGGATAAAAATGGAAAGCTGACCAAGTTCCCTGAGCTTACGTCTAGACTTGTCTATTAAGGGCTGTGGATGGCCTGGTTCCCACAGCAACTTGACTGGGGTAGGGGGTGGGCACAGGATGCCATTACACAGCTGCTCTGTAGTCACCGGTCACTCACACTGTGATAGTTAACACTGTCCACTTGCCTGGATGTCAATATGCCCACACTTGTAAAGCACACCCTTAGGGAGAGGAGGTGCTGATCAGTGGTAACATTACTTTCAAAGGCAATTAGATGACGTGGACTCTGAACTCCTCTTCATGAATCCCTTGATGGATTCAGCCTATGGTGGTACTGAGATGGTGAAAGGTAGGAAGGGGGGCTCAGTCTGAGGAAGTGCTGTTTTCTGGATGCCAGGATGTAAACTGCTGCTCCATCCTGCCCTCCCAGGCAAGATGGACTGACAACTTTAAAGCCCAAGTAAATACTTCATGCATTAGGTTATTTTGCCAGGCACTCACTCACTCTGTCACAATGAGAAGTCTGACTAATATAGGTGTAGAGGAATCCTGAGGCTTCCTTTAGCCGGGTTCTTCATTTCTCTCTTCCTGTATATTTTATTTTATGTACTTATTTATTTGAGATAAGAGGTTTCTATGGTTGCCCAGGTTTCTCTTATTTATTTATTTATTTATTTATTTATTTATTTATTTGAGATAAGAGGTTTCTATGGTTGCCCAAGCTTGCCTCAAACAGAAGATTCTCCTGCTTCAGCCTCTCAAGTGCTGGGATTTTAGGCATGTGCCACTACGCATACCCTAGTTTCTTGTCTAATTAGCAATTAACCACTACTTCAACTTCTCCCTCAACTCTGAGATTAAATTCATCAGTATTGTGTTTACTGGAAATGTCATAGTTCCACTATTTGTGGTGTTCTTTTATTTTAAAATACTTAACAATATTTGGTGTGTATATACATGTTTATGTGCCTGCGTGCACATGCACATGTTATACGTGCACTTTTGTGCGTGAGTGCGCATGTGGGCCAAAAAATGATGGGGATATTCCTCAACCACTCTGTTTTTCTTTGTTGTTGTTTGTTTGTTTGAGACAGGGTTTCTGTATTGTCTTAGAAGTTCGGGAACTTGCTCTGTAGACCAGGCTGGCCTCAAACTCAGAGATCTGCCTCTGTCTATGAGTGCTGGGATTCAAGGCACCCTGGCTTCCACCTTATTTATTTTCTTTTTGGGGTGGGAGGGGAGGTTGAGACAGGGTTTCTCTGTATAGCCCTGGCTGTCCTGGAACTTACTTTGTAGACCAGGCTGTCCTCGAACTCAGAAATGCACCTGCCTCTGCCTCCCGAGTGCTGGGATTAAAGGCGTATGCCACCACGCCCAGCTCCACCTTATTTCTTTTTTCTTTTTTCCACCTTATTTCTTAACACGGGATCTTTCACTGACCCTGAAGCTCATCCACTGGGCTAGGCTAGCTGGCTGGCAAGCTCCAGGGATCCCACGGTGGTCTCTACCTTCTCATAACACCTGGTGTTTTGCATGGGTGCTGGGGAAGCGCTCTCAGGCTTTCATGGTTATTCATGCAGTGCTTTACCAACTGAGCCATCTCCCAAGCTCTTAATATTATATTATCATATTATCCCATATTATTAATATGGTATCATTTATGAACTCTTATTACATTTTATTTACCTATGTGTATTTGTGTAAATGTGGATTGTGTTCTTGAAAGTCAGAAGAGGGTGTTGGGTCCTCTGGAGCTAGAGTTACAAGTGGCATGAGCCACTTGAGTTGGAAGAGCTCTTAACTACCCATTTCTTCACCACCTGTTAAACGCACTCTATAATCCCTCTATACAATATCTACGACTTAAGTAGTCATCTTAAAGTATGCTATTAAGGTTTACTTACAAACATATTACTACATAAGCTTACTTTCTAGGATGTGTAACAACTTAAGAAATTAAATATAAAAGACTGAATTTCTTCTGTCCCACTTAAGTTACTGCCTATGATCAGAAGTTGCATTTTTTTTAAAGATTTATTTATTTATTTATTTATTTTATGTATGTATGCATACTGTCACTCTCTTCAGAGACACCAGAAGAGGGCACTGGGTCCCTTTACAGATGGTTGTGATTGCTGGGAATTGAACTCAGGACCTCTGGAAGAACAGTCAGTACTCTTAACTGCTGAGCCATCACTCCAGCCCCAGAAGTCGTATTTAAATGCCCCTAAAACTCATTAGACGGGATAAGAAACCCTATAACAATATACTGCTCCTCCCTGACCTCCCACCCCAAACAGGAAAACTCTACCAGATAGACGACTTTCACACAATTTTTACAGCTTCTTGCAAGAATACCTATTAATGATTAAGTTATCATTTAATTGCTATAGTAGTTTAGCTTATGAAGGTGATGTCTTCTTGCAGATGTAGCCCTAAAACGGTTATCTATTATACTTCTAGTTCAGTTTTCTCACCAAATGGGAGAGTGACCACACCCCGCTCTTAGATCACTTCAGAAAGCCCTCTTACTCCAGCTCCCACAACCTAAAAGTGTCACATTGCTTTTATGAATTCTTTCTCTCTTGAGACCCAAAACGACTTCAGCTCCCTCTGGGTCCCGGTTGTGAAGAGAAATGACAGGGCTCAGACGAAAACCATCACCTCTGGCTGTTTTGCTCTAACAAGCTTCTCTAGATGAAGTCAACATTAACGGCAGAAAACTGCTGAGGATATTTTATCTAAGGTATCATTTTGTCAAGAACGTTTAGCACAGCCGGGCGGTGGTGGCGCATGCCTTTAATCTCAGCACTTGGGCGGCAGAGGCAGGTGGATTTCTGAGTTCGAGGCCAGCCTGGTCTACAAAGTGAGTTCCAGGACAGCTAGGGCTATACAGAGAAACCCTGTCTCGAAAAACAAACAAACAAACAAACAAACAAACAAAAAACCCAAAACAAAACAACAAAAAAGAACGTTTAGCACAGGGAGGGGGGGTGTCAGAGCACAAGGGATTTCTCAATTAGACCCTTCCTTGTGAACGACAGCCTCCATGATGCACGGGTTGAATGCGTCCTACTGCTAAAGTCCAACAGAAAATGGTTGATCCTAACTTACTTTGGGAGGGATAATGGTAGATCAACTTGTTTCTGGAATCTACATTTATCCACTATGGCTCTTCACAAGGGCAAACCACTTATCCTTTTAAAGCCTTTGATGGAACTGGAAAAAATAAGAAATGTATTATGGAAATACAAAAGCTTGAATTCCACACGCAACGAGTGGTAGACATCTGTGTGGCTACATGTACAACAGTCCCTTACATCCAACCAAGCAAAGGCGTTGGAGGCAAGAGGCTGCTCTGTGGAGTAAATTTGTCCTTAGAATATTCTGGGCTCCTGAAATTCGATGCTGATTGCTGTGCTCGTGTTTTCGTATATTATGCAAAACAAAAACAAAAACAAAACACTTCCCAGAGTCACAGTCTGAATGAAATAGGCCCTAAACCAGTCCGAGACTTCAGTAAAGGTAGTCAGGGCTTCTGACTGAGAGAGCAAGAGGTGGGCGGAAGTGAAGAAAGGCCTCGGTGCAATTGAGAGGAAGTATGAGTTACCGAGTGCGGGGCTCAGCCCCATTTTCTCCTGCCGCAGCTCTGACTGGCAGAAGCGCCTCCTTGGACGCCCATCTTGGCTCCCCCAGAATCAGGCGTGGCCGAAAGACCTCTCTAAAATTTACCTCAAGTGGCGCAAGTCGGCCGGAGGCGGCAGCTGGCGGGGCCAGAGATGGCGGGAACCAGAGCTTGAAACCCGCGCGAGGGGCGGAGCCGGAGAGGGCGGGGCTCCAGGGTGGCCCCTGGGTGGGCGGGGCCTGCCCTGCGAGGCGGGGCTCCAACTGGGGCGGAAACTACCAATCGCGACCGTCCAGTGCGAGGTGAGGGGTTGGAGGGGTTGGGGGGGCGGGGAGGTAGAGAAGGGGCGTGGCGTGGGCGGGGCTGGCGGTAGCCTGCTGCTGCTGCTGTTGCTACTGTTGCAGTTGCAGTGTTGGTGCTGGTGGGATCAAGCAGAGTGTCCTGCGGCGGGGAGCTTGGAACGGTACGGTGAGTATCTACTGCTCTCGTGCCTTCGAAGGCCTGCGTTGCCACCCGAGGCTGGCGCTCTCTTGGCGGGTCTGCAGCTCCTTGGAGGAGGCGGGGGAAACTGGCGATCTGGGCGGAGGATCCTTTGTGTGTTGCCTCCAGGCTTGCTCAGGCAAATACTGAAGGCAGAGAAGCTGGAAAACAGCGCCGGGAGCGCGATCCGGAGCTGAGAGCCCAAACCCGGGAGGTCAAACCGGTGTCCCTAAACCTGGGTGAGCCCTGGGTGAGCCGGAGTGGGTTCAGACCCCTCGAGTTTGGCGCTCCGGCCGCACCGAGGCTGAAAGGCGGAGTCAGGGGGGGATCTGGAGATCGCCCGGGGTACAGAGCTTCAGGGGCGGGAGGGGCTGAGTCCATAGTGTGGGGGTGAACCTGGAAGCCGAGTGGCGGGAGGTGGCGGGATCCTGGAGCTGCAGGCCGAGGTGTGGACCCGGTAGCAGAGGACGGGTAGGGGTAGTTCTGCCCTGGGGCCTGGAAGCTAGGCTGATGCTGACCTTGTGGCGGCTCTAAGGGACCCAGCCTTCCTCTGTTACAAGAGCAGTTGATCTCCACCTTTGGTTTTCTCCAGTGCACTGTGATTTTTGGTTCTTGCGGAGAGCTGATTTTAAGCATTACTCCTTTAAGCATCATTCCTTTGTTGGTCAAAGTCACTGTAGGAGCTTGCATTGCCATCTCTTGGGCCATGCTCAGTTACTGTCCCTTCTTAACGCTTATATCA